>PVIA01007221.1:0-86319 GCA_004024845.1 Tonatia bakeri
CCGCAGCACAGGGCCAGCTTTCTCCTGGGAGAGGTGAGCATTCTCTTTGGTGACTTCAGGGGTCCCTCTTCCTAGCTAGCCCACCAAACGCCAGTGAAGCCTGGCCTTGACGTGACTGGGAGAACCATGGGTGAGGGCTGTGAAAGCAAGGCTTGGGGGAGGGATAGTGGGCTGTCATGCAGGCAGGGACGTGGGGCCTGGGACCCCGCCGGTTCACCTGTTCCTGAGAGATATCCCTGGAAGTCCCTGTCTGCCGCACGCACTAGCACAAGCCTTCTCTTGGAAGTCAGATCATGGAGAAGTTACTGCCAGATCTCTGCTCTGAGGGCTGAGGCAGAGTAACCACGGAAGCGGACAGCCTTTGTCACCTTACACCCACGGGGTCATCAGTGACACTGCCTCCACTCACCTCTCACCCACATGCCCTTCACTGTCCATTTCCCCACCTCCAACAAAGGCGCCCTCTCTCTCTCATCCATTTTACCACTGGATCCCACACTGGTTCGGGCCCACCTGCCACCTGCCCCCCCTACTGACCTTTTCCCTTCTACCCCCATACCATAACCAGGTTCTGGATCCCACCCTCACGCACACAGCCCCTTCATCTTGCACCCCCCAAAAGGCATCCTCTCTGTGATCCAGCTTCTCACAACATGTCCCCGTCTCAGGGAGTCCATGGGTTAGCGTCCCTCTGATGGGGAAGAACAGCAGACAGGTCAAGAATCTATTACCACTTCAAGAGAGGGAGACCTCAGGAGAGCCTCAGCAGGAGAGGACCAGAGAAGGGAGACAGGATTGGGGACCTCCCGCAGCAGGGGAGTAGCAGAGAACCCTGGGAACGGGGTGCCCAGTGCCTGTCATTTGCTCCACTAGAGGGCGCATTCAAAAGATTTCCCCTTCCTGAGATGTGGGAAGGAGTCCGACAGAACAAGTTGATCGAGGCCAGGAAAAAGTTGAGGGAATTTCTGCAGTAAAGAGGCATTTGTGTTCTGGTAGGAGCTAATAAAAAGCAAAGATTAAAAATCGCCGGAGCCCTGAGACAGTCACTTCTGATGGTTGTCACTTGCCTGAGGATGCGCCCGAAGACCGTGCCACTCCCACAGCACCGCCTTCTGATGACACCATGTCACCTGGCAGTGTCCTTTCCCCCAGTGCTGTTTCATCAACTCCGAACTACGGTCCTGAGCACGGTCCTTCTGTCCGGTCTGAAGGCACATTCTCGTCTACCGAGAGCCTGCATGAGCTTTCCCAGCAGCTCATCAGCTTCGTATGTGAGCCTGCATCCTTCATCCATGTGGAGGGACTAGCATCTTCTGCTAATATACAGGCTCTGAAGAAACAACAGAACCAGGAAGTTGCAGATCAACTAGAAAAAGAGAAGCGTAAATATAAACAAAAGCTTGCGAAGGGGCAAAAGGTTCTGAGAAAGCAATTACAGGTTTATATCCAGACCACAGGGATTCCAGTGTCTGAGAAGACAGACTTACAGACAGCTCTGGCCCCTTCTCAACAAGCAGCTGGGCCAAGAACAAGAGAGGTGGAGGATCTGGCTGGTCTCATGAGGTCTTCAAAGCAACGTGTCGGAGGACTGGAGTGGACGCCGTGTGCCATCTCCACACAGCAGAGACAGGTGGACAGGTGCAACAAAGAACTACCCACAACTTGTGACTCCCTAAAGCTGGAGTTCTACCAGGACAACAAAACAATGACAGCCTGAAGCAGGAGAACTCGGAACTGCAGAAACTTCAGGTCTCGGTGGCTGACAAGGAGGCCATGCAGCTCGGAATGGAAGAAAAGTGGAATAAAAAGCTGGAGAGGTCAGAGGTCCTGCTGCAACACTTTCCTAGTCAGTCTGAAACCCCTGAGAGTGAGGGGCGGTGACAGCAAGCGCTGGAAGAGCAGGTACAGCTGGGGACACGTGTGGAGCAGCTGAAGGATTTGCTGAAAAAGCTGCAGGTGGAGAGAGTCCAATATGCAGAGAATCTGAAAGGAGAGAATGTCATTTGGCAACAGAAGATGCAGCAGATGTCAGAGCAGATGTGCACATTGAGGGGGGAGAAGGAGCTGCGCATGAGTCAGGTGCAGGAGCTGACCAGCTTGGCCTGCCTGAGGAACCAGCTAGCTAGCTCTCCCCCAACCCCAGGAGCCCCCAGCAGGGCCCTTGAAAGTGGAAGAGAGGCTACAAGGAGAAGTGGAACAGCAGGAACTGGAGATCCTGGCAGGGGAGCTGTGGGCCCAGATTCAGGGCCATGAGGGTTTGGGTTGTCTGAATCAGGAGTAGGGGCGCCAACTGCTGGACCTGGAGCAGGAGGCCGAGCACTGGGGGAGCAGGAGGAGATGCGGCTGGCAGATTCCGGAGGACATGCAGACGCTGCACCACCATCAGCCATGTTCTTTCCCAGAACTGCAAACTCTGGGAGCAACTGGCTGAATTGCAGGACGGCCCCATCAGGTGGACCAACAGGGATATGGAGACCACCAGTGCCCACCAGACAGAGCAGTATGTCAAGAAGGAGCTGGCCAGGAAGCTGGGCCAGCTGCAGGAGAAGCTGGGGGAGCTGAAGGAGATGGTGCAGCTGAAGAGCCCAGAGGCTCAGAGTCTGCAGCAGCAGGAGGACCTGCACCTGAGTGACTGCAGCAGCATGTGGTCACCTGGCAGCAGCTGGCCTTTGACAAGAGATGTTTTAGAACCAGGTCCAGCTGCATGTCCAGCTCATGGAGACGCTGTAGGGAGAGGAAGTTCAGGGAGAGGTGGAAGTCAAGATGACCCGCCAGGAGTTTCAGGAGACCCAGGGGCTCCTGGAAACTGTCCACCAACAGAACCAGTA
The DNA here is from genome assembly GCA_004024845.1 of Tonatia bakeri. Lineage (NCBI taxonomy): Eukaryota > Metazoa > Chordata > Mammalia > Chiroptera > Phyllostomidae > Tonatia > Tonatia bakeri. The sequence goes on from PVIA01007221.1 coordinate 2,829, forward strand.
GCTACAGGCTCAGCTGAGCCTTGCAGCTCTGCCTGAGGAAGGAGGTGGATTGGATGGAGAGGAGGAGAAGAATCAAGAGGCTCCCCAGCCAAAGCTGAGCAGGCTGGAGGACCTAGATAGCCAAGAGGCCATGGCGGCACGTTTAATGTGGCCTTAGCCAGTGCTGAGGAGGAACAGGCATGCAGTACAGGCAGCAGAAGAAGCGAAAGGAGCACTGCAGGTACCTGGCTCACCTGGCAGCCCCATCCCAACACGAGTTGAACGAGGAGACCCACCAGGCCCTGCAGGTGGCCATGGACAAGCTTCAGAGCCATCTTACTCACAGAGGTCCAGCCAGAGCAGGTGGATCTGAAGGAGCCAGTGGAGGAGCTGGAGGTTTGCCACATTCAGCCCTCTGGAGAGACAGACACAGCTGGAGAACGCCACAGGACCGCCCTGTACCAGACTCATGGCAGTACTGAAGCAGCGCCACTGGGAAGAGAAGTGGGTGCATGAGCCAGCCGTGTGGCTAAGGACAGGGAGGAGAGGAAGGTGAAGGTCCTGGAGCTGCAGAAGCTACTGGCACGCCTGAGCTGCTGGTTAGCCTGTATGGCAAGTTCCTGGGGGCTGCCCAGAGCCCTGCTGGGGAGCCCACTACAGACAGACCCCCAGGCAACTGGAGCTGCTCAGAGCCAGAGAGATCTTGGTGAGGTGAGCCCTGCTGACCATGTGGACCTGAACCTGCTGCACTTGAGAACTCCTCCCCCCACCCTCCTGCACAGCGGGTCCTGCAGCGCTGTGTGAGATGCAGGGCCCCCAGGAGTGCTCAGGCTTGGTCCTGGTGATCCCATAACCTGACACCACCCTGGAGAAGTGGGGCTGGCCTCTGCCCCCACCCCATTCCTGCCACCCCATCCCTGCCACTCTGTCCTATCAGCATTGTAATACCAGCGTAAGTGTATTTATTGATAACATAGGACACAGGCAGGACGTGGGAACAGGGCTGTTTTGACTCCTATTTGTCTCATTTTATTTCAGAATAAATGGATTTAGTAATTAAAAACAACAACACCAACACCAAAATAAAAACAAATAACGCTGGAGATCAGGAAAGGGCCCGAAGATTTGTTGCCCAGAGCCAAGGGCATGTTCAATTCTCGGCAGAGTCCCGTCCACCAGACGCCAGAGGTGTTTCTAGGACAAGGTGGGTGTTAAACCTGTAGAATAAGCCGATCCTCCACCAGATCCTAAATACAGAATGGGAGGTTTGTGGAGCTAATGCAATGAGAAAAGCCCACCCAGGGACGTCCTCACAGCCCAAATGAGGACCGAATGGACATAGTACCCGTAATGACAAGGCTCCCTCCTTCCCTAAACAGGGGGAAGGCGCGAGTTCCACATTCTGCTGACACAGGCAGGCTGAGGTTGCTTGGGAGGGTCAAGACAGGGTCCCGAGTAAGGCCCAGTTTGCCACAGGTTCTAGCCAAGGGGAAAGTGGAAACGGGGAGAGCTGTTTCTCTCAGGGTTTCCATCCACTGAGAAAAAGAAAGGAAGAAAACTGAGCCGTGTCAGGCTGTGTGCAGAGCCCCAGACCACTAGAAATCAGAGCTGCCTCTGAGGGCGATGGACCAAAGAGGTCCCCGCCACCCCAGCGTCAGCTGCTGGGCTTGGAGGGTGCCAGTCATCATTGTCCTGAAATCATCCTTCACCTCATCCACTCAGCGGCCGCACTTCCACAAGAAATGTTTGTGTACATATAACAAACTCTGTGGGCCTTCTCCCCGGCCGGCCCCTAACGAGGAGCCTCCCAGCTCATCCTTGGCAGGGAACCTGAACAATGTTTCCCATGGCAGCCATGTGCGGTGGGCTGCCCAGGCTCACTGTGGAGGTGTGCACTCAGGGGACCCCAGGAGTTGGGGCTCAGGGCCTAGAAGGTCCCCTTTAGTCATCCGGAGGCTGACAGGGCTCTTCCACCCCTGTCCATTTCTAGGCTTTTTCATTGTAGCTGCTCAGAGGTCCCATCCTTCAAAATGTTCGTTTTTCTCAATACATTTATAAAGGAACACTAGGAAATACTATAAACCGTTCAGCAGCTTCTCTTCGTGAGAAACATCACTCTACCCAAAGACACAGATAAGCCGGATGTTGTCCTGCTCCCTCGCCACCTTGAACTCTGGACACCTGCATGAAGGAGGTATGTGACAAGGTGACAAAGGAGGACACAACTGGGCGTCGAGTAGCTTCTTATGTCACACGGTTTGGAGGTGGGAATTCGGGGCATCTCATTGGTGCGGAGAAACAGAATCCACTGGGAGGAATAGTGGCCAGCTGCCCCAAGAGCTCCCTGCCGCCCTGCCGGAGGCAGAGTTCACCTGCAACAACCCTCCTCCACCCTTGGAGACGCCTCACAGAAGGGACCAGACACACCAGCCCTGTGGTGTGAGGTGGGGAGGACACAGGCAGGCATCCGTGAAGCTTTTCCCCACCTGGCCCACAGACATGTGTCTCTTACTCAGTGGCCTGTTTAAGGCTCCAAGATAATCTTCCTCACCCAGCCCGAGGGGGCTCAGACACCTGCGTGAGGGGCCCGGGGTGGGACGGCGTGTGGAGTGGCCAGTGCCAGCTGGGTGAACTCCACACCCTCAGGTGGGGTGCAGGGGGGTGAGGCAGGATGCTTCACTCCTCCTCCTCTCCCTGACCGGAGCGTGAAGACGGGGGAGAGCCAAAAAGATCTTATTATTAGCAAAACTAGAGGGAGGGGCGCCTGGCAGTTACAGCTTTAAACAAGAATCTCAGTGTATGCACAAGAAATGCAGGTTACTTTCCAGCCACCTCAGTGGGGACTTAACTTCAAAGCCAGGGACACAACATTAGACTTCTGCACAGGGCACATCTCTGGCCAACCTCACCCCCAGAAGGGGGTCGAGAACAGAAACAATGTCCAGTGCCACATGGACACAGTGCCAGGTGAGTACTGAGTGGGATGGTGGGTCCTGGGCAGACCAGCACAGGTCCTAGAATCAGGCCAGGATCCACCATGTTTGTGGGTTAATGATGAACTTGACAATGAGGTCTCTCTGCTGAGTGTGTACCTTGAGGAAGAGGAGCCCTACCACACAGACGTTTCCCACTGGCTGTGTCCATGGTGTTATTGCAGGTCAAAGTGTCAGCCAGCATTCACGGGTGACAGTGCTCCCCTTGCAGTCACACAGTGCACCTCAGAGAAATGAGGCAGAGAGCGAGGAAAAGGTTTTGGGTGGCCGAGTTACCTACTGATGAATGACAAGGACACTGTGGCGTGCAGGGCTGCATCCTGGTGAAGTGTGTATGTGTCCTCTCTTTGAGCACAAAGGCAGTGCCTGAGGGAGGTTTTCAGGCTGGCTCGCCCTCTTTGATGAGTGTCCTGTGACCTCCTCACAACGTTTCTTTTCACAGGACACAGGGTCTTGTCCTCGGGGCACAGGTGGCCTTCAGGGTGGAAGAGTCCTCTGAGGTCTTCCTATGCTGATCTGTAGGGTACCTAGAAACAGGATAGGACACAGGTATTTACCTGTTAGATCTCCAGTTTACCTCTGACCTTGACAATGAGATATCCCGGATGAGCAGACACCTTGAGAAGGGACGCCTATCTTGGATATTGCACATCGGCTGGCTTGCTGGCATCATCTCAGGTCAAAAGGCTACCAGTCATTAGTGATCCATGTTTCATCCTGATTTTCTACAACAGAAGAGTTTTAGAATATCCAACCTGGTATTTTAACAAATGATGCTTTGCAGAAAACAAAATCAGAGAAACAAAAACAGCAGATTATGTGGGAGTAATTTTTGATGACATGTTTTGTGCCCAAAACGATTTACTTCTTAGAAGGTTACAAGCTCATGCAAATCAAACCACACAGGATATACTACTTTTAAAAGATGTTATTTATTTATTTATTTTTAAAGAGAGGAGAAGGGAGGAAATGAAACATCGATCAGCTGTCTACTGGAAATCAAACCAACAACCTTTCTGTTTGAGGGACCACACCCGACCCCCTGAGCTACACCAGTCAGGGCCAGAATATACTTTTTGTATCTGGTTAATTTTTCTGGCATGATGGTTTGGAAATCCATTCATGTTGTGGCATGTGCTGATAATTTGTTTCTTTATATTCCTAAGTTGTTTTCTCTTATGTAAATATACCATAATATGTATATGTATGTCTGAATTATAACCACTTTGGTGATATGAATAAAGGTGCTATGAATATTCATATACAGAGAAGTAGACCTTGTTTTCATTTCAATGACTAGTAGTACAACTTCTAGATGAAATTCAGAAATTCCCAACAGAGTGGTTATTTTATTTACCAACTTATCCCAAGTAATTGAGTAAGATCCTGGCCCAAGTAGAGTTACAATAAATGTTTGTTCAATCAATAAGTGAAGCCACTGTCTTTGCCAGTCCATTAGTTGAATTTTTATTAGGCACCAAACACTGACCTAAGTATAATATCTCCTTTACTTTTTAAAATAATTCTAACTATTCTAAAAATTAAATATAATTATTCTTATTTTATTTCTGCTGCCTCTTGCAGCACCCTGACAGGGGACCAAACCCATTGTCCAGGCACATACTCTGACTGGGAATCGAACAGGTGACCCTTTGCTTGGCAGGATGTCACCCGACCAACTGAGCCACACTGATCAGGGCCCAATTGTGCACTTTGAATTGAGAAACCAATATGTACAGATGAGCCCCAGATACGATTTGTTCATTCCCTTAAGTTCTTAATTTGGCAGCTTGACTTTTAGCATGGACAAAGGGAGTATATCGCTCTAAGACAAGATATTTTCTTACACTGTACACTTATAAGTATTAAATAACATAATACTAAGGGACATTTTGGCCAAAATTCATCTTCTTGTGTCCTTAGATGTTGTTCAACGAAAGGACTAGTGAGCGTAGAATAGAAGGTTAAGCAATATAGAAAATGGTGAAGTCTCCCTCATAGAAAATCAAGTTCATAATTAGCCAGGTGTTAGAATACTCTGACATGCAACTTTCATCTAAATCTTGGCAAATATCATTAATTTTGTGTTCCTAAAAGAGATCATAAACCTTATTTTGTTTTTCTTATTAGAAACATTCCTGTTTCTGAAAGTGTTTTTAATACATTAGGCCACAGTGTTTGTAAAGCAGTTTAGGAAGACCTGGCCAGTGTGGCTTGGTTGGTTGGGCATCGTCCTGCAAACCAAAGGGTCACTGGTTTGATTCCCAGTCAGGGCACATGTCTGGGCATCGCATTCTGTCCTGGCTGGGGCATATGCAAGAGGCAACTGATCCATGTTTCTCTGTCACATCGATGTCTCTCACTCTCTCTTCCTCCCTCCCTTCCCCTCTCTTTACACTCAATTAAAAAATAAAAATAAACAAAGCAGGTTAGAAGAAGAGAATCCACTAAAAGTACAAAGAAAATGAAATCACCAGACATCTTGCAGAACTGTGGACACCAAAACAGCATTCCTAGTACTTCTATTTAGTGAGACATTGTAACGACTCTGGGCAAAGCGATCCTACAAATAAAAACAAATGAATGTGACATTCGCTTAAACAAGAATGGCTTAAACTGGGGAAGATGAAAGTTTAAAGAAGATTTTGTTTACTGTCATTGTAATGAAGTGAAGAAAAATATAAAGGATAAGCTTTAATCTGTGATTATTAAGGGTATAATTCTGCTCATATTATTTTGCTATTCGGTAAAAATAAAATTTAACTAAATTTGTAAGAAAGAAAAGACAAAAGAAATGATCACCTTGACCTCAATGCTAGAACGTTTTAAAAATTTGTTGTACATATAAGGTATTATAAAATCTATAGAGCTAACCACGTAGTGAATGACACAATGGGGCTTATCCGTGTAATAAAATTCAAAATGAACGTGTGACACTTCGAGGAAGTGTGCTACATCTGAAGCACCGGTGTGAGTTGAGGAGCACAATGCCTTCTCTACTTTTTCATTGTATGACAGCTGCAGCCCCTCATGGACTCAAGACTCAGGTTTTTAGGCATGGGTGCAATAAAACGATGTGTTAAATGACGAAAGAAAGTTTTATTGAAACTTGAACAAAACAAAACATGTTCTGAGACAAAACAAACATTTGGATATGATCTAGCGCATGCAATTATTCTAAATTGGGAAAAGGGGATGTCAACATAAAAATGCCCATGGCCAGCCGTGTAAGGAGCAATGGTGGCAAGTGGACACAGGTTGTAAAATCCATCATTCCCACCAACACAGCAGTCATGTCACATGTTTCCCCTGGGCAGTGTCCCCAACACATTCAACTGGAAGGTCCCAATATTTGTATATTTCCCCCTGATGGTAGATATATTTTCCCTTTCTCTGAAATTGTTAGTATTTCTCCCCAGAATAATCCTGAATGTGAAAAATTAGTACTGGATGTGATGGTTTTGAGTCTCCAACCGCCTCACTCAATTGTAAAAATAAGTCTCTCTAACATGTTGTATTAAAAAGTCAAGAATAACACTCTGGAAAAAGTCCTAGTGCTAATGGCAACACCGCTATTCTACAAATACCCCATTTACAGAGAGTAGATAAGTCAATGTGGACTCCTGATTGCCGTTTCATTTAATGAGTTTTCATCTGTTGCCATCACGATTTTATTTTAATGCTCAAACTTGCCCAGGGAGAGGTCCTTTGAAAGGCCTGAACATCCTTTGGCCCTGTCCCCGCCCCGCAGTTGTGAGCACTCCCTTACTTCTAAGGATGCCCCTATTCCAGGTGCACCTTCTCTGGCACCGCCCACAGGTGTCACTTCTCCACCGAGATCTGGTTCCCATTGGTGCAAACTGGTTCTTGAAATCACGACTTGCAGATCTAAGCAGGGTTTGGCGGTCAGGGTCAGGGCCGAGAGAGCTAGCTATCTACTCACTATTTCCGCAGCTCCCCGGGGAGTGGAGAAGCCTGGGCTCGGTCCCCCAGCGACCAACCTGTCCAGCGGCAAAGCTGGCTCCGCTTCTTACCTTGGAAGCCGCAACAGGTCGCCCCAACCTAGGCCGCGGGTATTTGTCGCACCCATCCAGATGCCAGTTGCCGGCGGAGCGAGTCCGGCGTGTTCTCTTGGGGGTTGGAGGGCGGTGAACGAAGCTCAGAGCCTACAGTTTAGCCGCTGCCGCGCGCCCCTGGCAGAATCACGGAAATTCTGGAGACCCACCACCTTTGGGCATTTTTTTTTCTTTTAATGGCAAAATCCATTTATTCTGAAATAAAACAAATAGGAGTCCAATCAGCCCTGTCCTCGTCTCCTTTCTGTGTCCTGTGTCACCAATAAATAAGTGCATTCTGATATTAGAATGAAAATAGGACAGAGGGGCAGAGACAGAGTGGCTCGGACAGGGTCGGGGCCGAGCCCTGCTCCGCTCCTCCGGGGCGGGGTCAGGTTATCAGATTACCAAGACCCAGCCTCCAGCTCCTCCACCCGCTCCTTCAGATCCACCTGCTCTGGCGGGACCTCTGTGAGTAAGGCGGCTCTGCAGCTTGTCCATGGCCACCTGCAGGGCCCCGTGGGTCTCCTCGCCCAGCTCGTGCTGCGATGGGGCTGTCGGATGAGCCTGGCATCTCCGAGTGGAACTAAGAGAAAACAAATTTCTGTTGTCGAAGACGCCCAGTCTGTGGTGCTTTCTAAGGGCAGTTCTCACGGACTAATACGGAAACCTACAAGCCTTTGAACCAAATGAGCAAACTTGATTACTTGAGGGATGTAATAGACGTTCAAGTGTTGAAATTAAAGTCACATGTTTTTGGTTCATGGCCTGTTAGCTTCTAAGGGTGCCCCAACAAATTTCTTCAGTATTGTAGACTTTTACACGTGATTGAGTAAATGTCCTTGCAGTTGTTCAGGTACCTCTTGAATCTTCTCTTTGTTTATTTATTTCCCTGGTTCAATTTTTCTTGTTTTTTTTCCTATGTTTTCCACCGTATCAGCTTTATATATTTAATTTACATCCCCACAATGCACCCAGAGCTAATACTCATGTCCATGAAAATGTGTACTGTTGTATTCAGAGTGTGAGAGAACAAACGCCTGAGACTTTCAGGTGTTCAAGGATGTTATTTATTGGCCAAATTTTAACCTGCACAGGGGCGAACTCCCGAGGTGCCTGAAGAAAGGCTGCAAATGGGAGTCACACCTAACGCTTACAGCCCAGTCCTTCTGTTTGCACGCAGCAAGCAAGTTGACAGAAGCAGACGTGGCAGTTAGCAATTCGCTAGAAAAACCGCACACAGCATAGCAACAGGGGAAGGGTTTAGCTCAGTGGAGAATTTCAAACAAAAACATCTCGTAAGGGTCTCTAATTCATGGAATGCAGGATGTTCGCTCAACTTTGTGCTGAGCTCTCGGCCTCACAGGGACCTTGTCAGCACTTCCCTGTTCCTGTTTTTCTAAGAGTTAGACTCTGGCAGCTACAGCACACTTCCTTGAGCCTAACAGTACACGTGTATACACACCCATGTAATCACTACTCCAATTAAAATGTAGGACATTCCATGCCCTGGAGGGTGTGACTCAGTGGATTGAGTGCCGGCCTGCTAGCCAAAGGGTCACCAGTTTGATTCCCAGTCAGGGCACACGCCTGGGTTGCCCGCCAGGTCCCCAGTAGGAGTGCAGGACAGGCAACCACATACTGTGGTTTCTGTCCTTCTCTCTCTCTTTCCCTTCCCCTCTCTCTCAAAACAAAACAAAACAATACAAAACCCAAAACACATACATATCCATACATATGACATTCCTACTGTGTCATTTGGCAAGCAATATCTTCACCCCACTGTCAAAACACAGCCCTTGGCTCTCCTTTTGCAGGGTTTGATTTTTAGACCTATACTGATATGTAGGCCTTGTTTTCTCAGTTTTCTGCACCTACTGCCATTTTCAAAGATTTCTACTTCCATTGCCCACAAATCCTTCTGATATCTTATTTCGTTAACTCACCCTTAATAATAGAATGACTTGGTAGACTACTAGTTTGCTTGTTTTTTTCTTTTGTTTTTGTTTTTTAAGATTTTATCTATTTATTTTTAGAGAGAGGGCAAGGAGGGAGAAAGAGAGGGAGAGAAATGTTGGTGTTCAATCTGTTGCCTCTTGCAGGTCTTCAGGGACCCCCAACCCCCAATGACCAGGGACCTGGTGACAACCCAGACATGTGCCTTGACCAGGAATCCAACAACTGACCTTTCAGTTCAAGGGACCAAACCCAACCCACTGAGCCACACCAGTCAGGGCAGTAAAGCTACTCTTTTATGACCATTGTTGTGTTTAGCTGTGAACATGTGTTCTTTTAATTCTTCACTTTCTCAACCTTGTAAGTAGAGGTATTGTGTTACTAAAGAGAGGATACAAGCTGAGGGCTGCCTGACTCCCCAGGGAGCCCCTTGGTCCCCCTTCCAGGGAATATGAAGGTATTACATCCAAGGACAACCTGTCCTTTGAAGAGAAGTGAGAAGACTGACTTCCCCATGAAAAATGAAGCAAGAAGAAATGAGTTCAGGCCCAGAAGGGCTCCCAGAGGATATGAGGCAGGTTTCCAAATTCTTTTCTGAGACTAATTATGACAGATAATTCCACAGGTTTGGGAAACTTAAAAGAGATTAGAGTGGAGATAAGATTAGCAGGATGCCCCAGAGGATTAGACCTTCCCTCAGCACCTGTGGTGGGGAAAACCCCAGGTGAAGGATGGAATCCTTGTGGTTACTGCTGTGCCAGGTGAGCCTCCTCCAGGTCTGGATTTCAAGTACTTGTGGCACCGTGCCAGGAATCTTGGCAGGAATGTAAACAGACACCAGGTGAATGCTACTTCATCCAGAGAGACACTTGAAAACAGTGGTGTCTCTTAGAATATGGGCCCCTGGAGGTGTGGCCATTAATGATACTGGGTATCAGTGGAGCCGGGAATAATGAACTCACCTCACCTTCCAGAGGTAACAGGAGACCACTCTTCCTGAACAACCCACAGAGGTCACCAGGCAGAGCCAGGTGGCCAAGGGCTCCAGGCACAGAGGGTGGGGAAGCCCCAGTGGAACTCCTTACAGACAGCAGAAAGGAAATGCAGACCATGGTGAGAAGGTGAAGGGACCACCACCCTCAGCACAAGGAAAAAAAAAAGTAGCTTGACTCAACCGGATCTGAACAGGGAATTTAAGGGAATAGGGACAGCATTTAGGGCTGGGCATTTGGGGAGACAGAGATGTGGGAACAGGCCTGCGTGGCCAACCATGTACCTTGAAAAAGACAGACAGTGACTCTGGGGAGATGTGCCCAAAGCCCTGAAGGACTTGCCACTGGTTCCCTAGACAACCAGTGTCTGGCCTCCAGAGCCACCTATGCTGTTAAGCGGAAGGGGTGGAGTTGGGTGGGGGGATGGGGAGAGGAGGGAGGTAACTATGGAAAGGAGTTCCAATAGGCATTTAGGTCATTTTGCAGAGGGGGATGAAAGGGCAGTATTCTGAAGGTGTTGCAAACACTGCCTTCTTTCTGATGAAGAGATGCGGGAGGGAGATAATCACCTGTGCTCTGGACAAAGTCGCTGCCTGTGACAATGACACTCAGGCACACAGCTTGGGATCCCGAGGGCCATCAGTCTGAGAGAATAAAAGCCATGCACCATTTGGAAGGTGAAAGCACCTTTTGGAAAGAGCCGGCGACTTTGATGAAATCATCCAGGCTGTGCATCCATTTAACTGAAACCAGTCCTTTGGCTGTGACCTTTCCCCTAAAGAGATTACAAATCCTCTAAGATGGACCTACTTTACACAGATCTAATGTCAAGTGAGAGACGACGGCCGGGATTTGCATATCAGACCTTATCCTTTATCTTACAACGTTCAAATCGTCCTTTCTACAGCTGTGTCCTCTGGATTACTGTCAAAAGCAAAGAAGGCAGAAGCTTTCTGAGGACAGCACAGTCTGGCACGATCATCCCGGGCCTATGGCAATCTTGTCAGATGGGGATGAGTTGAAGGGAAAATAAGATGTAGGTGCTTCAAATAACGAATTCCACGTTAACCTGCCATGGAGAGCAGAGCCCTGTAGCCCGAGAATTAAGATTTGGAAGAAAACATTAATCGGGAGCCTAATCTCACTCTTTTATTTTATTCCATAGACGCTACTGTGACTTTGCGGCTTTGCTGGCAGACCTGAGGACTGGCCACAGAGAACGCACACCCACACAGTCAGAGTTCCTCAGGGTTTCCCACAAGCACTGTGCTGCCCCTGGGCGCACATGGAGTGTACCATGCTGAAAGAGCAACTGGACATGAAACACAGAGACTACACTTTCTTTGAGATCAACACACAACACAGAACTGGTTGCCTCTGCTGGCTGCCAGGCAGGGGGAAATGCTCTGAAATTAGCAGCTGAAGTGTCTCAGGGACGCTGAGAGTGGGCTGAAGACTCCACAAGTGCCTAATCCCATTAAGCCAATGGGTGGGTCTTAAAATACCATTTCCCCTCCACCCCCACTCCTACAATAATGGTATGGCTCATCATGGGACCCACCGATATAAAGCCTGGCATCCAGTCTGCCTGGTTCAGTCCTCAGGCCTCCAGACTCGTAGCTTGGCTCCTGTGGGAGACGTGGATAAGATGGAAGTGGTCACAAGTGACAGGAAACGTGGCCAGGAGCACCCAGGAAAACCAGGTCGCTCCCACAGGGAATATGAGAAGATTTACTCCAAGGGAAACCCATCCATTGGAGCAAAAGGAGAAGATTGGCCTCACTATGACAGGTGGAGAAAGAAGATCACTGACACCGAAGAAAGCTCCCACAGCAAAGGAGGTAGGATACTAAATTCTCTTTCTCTCCCCCTTTTGTGTGCATGTGTGTGTATGTGTGTGTGTGTGAAGATTACGGGGGTGGGCAAAGCAGCAAACCCCAGAAGGTTTGACCTTCATGCAGTGAGAGCAGTCAGGGCAATCCAGATGCCTCTTGGTTATGGGTGTCAGCAGCTGAGCCACCTTTGGGCTCTGGACTTGAGGGAGGGTTTCCTGGAGCAGGCATGCCAGGCAGGTGAGGGACATGGATAGTGATGGGAAAGGCTGGGCCCTGGGCAGCTGCCCATGGAGCAGGGAGGCAGTGGGCATCCCGGAGAAATCAGCCATTGTGGGTGGGGATCTTCCACTCATCCACTCTCCTCCAGACTTGCAGAGATGGGTTTGGGGACCACTCACTCATTACTGCCCACCTCTCTACCCACAGCGGTCACCAGGCACAGCCGAATGGCTAAGAGCTCCAGGCACAGTTGGGGGAGAAGCCCTGATGATTCCCTTCACAGCCGCCGCAAAGAAAACGGAAGCCTAGAAGGGAAGCTGAGGGGACAGCTCTCCCCCGCCCAAGGGAGCAGAGAGGACAAGCCCCACTCCACCAGAGCAAGACATCGGGACAGGCCAGGTAGGTTCTGGGCTGTGCCTCTACAGAGACGGGGGTGTGGACACCTGCCCCGAGTAGCACACCAGCACCCAGGGGAGGGAGGGACAGACGCTGACCCTGGTGAGATGCTCCTAAAGCCCCAAAGGGCTGAAGACAGAGTTACAGGACCTGGCAGTGGTTCCCATCAGACTGTGGCAGGGCCACCAGTCAGTCCTGGTGGGGAGTGGGAGGTCAGGGGAGTCAGCTGGGGGATGGGGCCCTGGTGACTTTGGCAGGCGGCTCACACTCACTGAAACCTCTCTCACGCAGGTTTTGCCCGCCCTCCCCTGCAACTCAATGGCAGGAGGATCCCACCCAGAAGTCCAGGCAAGACCACTCATCACAGATGCTGCCAGGACAGGCCAGCCTGCAGGTCACCCTCCCCAAAGCGCCAGCGCCAACACCCGTTTCCAGAAGCCCCTGAACCTCTGGAAGTCCTGATGTCCAACCTCTTTAACCAAGCAGGTGCTCTGGAGGTGGGCCTGGAGGAGCTGCGGGCTCCCGGGGGTGCCTTCCTACCGGTGCCCGGCAGTGGCAGGCAGATCGATGTCTCGCAGCGTGCCTGGCTCAGCTGGCAGCTGGCGCACACGGGGGCGAACCTGCATTGGGCGCTCATCCAGCTCGACACCCTCCTGGCCTCTCAGCCCGGCTCACCTGCCAGCAGCCAGCGTTAGCAAGCCAACTGGTGGCCTGCAGGCGCCCTCGCCCAGTCCCTTCTGCCAGAGTGCCAAGAGGATTCAGTGCTCCCAACTCCCCGTGCAAGGATCCCATGGGACCTCTTCCTCCCCACAGCACCACTGAAATCCACCTGCAGGGGAAACTCCCTTCATCATGGACCAGCCCTGTCGATCTGAGAGGATCCCAGCTCAGGAACCCATGGGGCCAGTGTTCCAGCAGATAACCTGTAGGGAGAGCTTACAGAGGAAAACAGTTCTTCCAGGGGCTTAGATTACTGTGGCTGTCATTGATTGGGACTATTCCCCATCAGATATTTTCCTGTTTATAGGAAAAATAAAAGGAGTTGAAAGAAATATGTGTGTGTCCATTTATTTATTTTCATCACAGCCTGTACCTCAAAGACAGAGTGTATTTCTTTAAGGTGAATGTGTAGAAACCCATCTAGAATGAAGCCTTTACTTCCAGTGAGCAAGCTGGGTGCTTTGGGGGATGCTCTACTGTCGAATGCGTCTTTAATTCTCTCAGTTCCCTGACATCCCTACAAGGCACATGGTGCAAGTTCACATCCACATCAATAGCAGGTTATGCATGTGTACACTCCCCACCACTTCCACTCCAGTCCTCCCATGTGGTATTCTCACCACACCGTCATGCAAATCTACACCCCCGCTGCCACCAAAACACTGAACTGATGCTTCTCCTTTCAGAGGAATTCCTTTTTACGGTTGTATTGAGCATTAGATCTCATATTCTCATTTTGCTGTGCCTACTTTTCACGTTTTCTGTTGTCCTTGCACACCACCAGTCCTGTCTTACCTGTCTCACTGACATTTGCTAATAGAATCAATGAGCAAACCTACTTCTCCCTTTTGAACCCCTGCCATTGTACTTAGCATTGAACACACAGTCTTTTCTTCTGGCTTTCACCACCTCTCCTCTGTAGATACTGCCCAAACACAGTGGAGAAAACAAGCTCCAAGAGGTTATCTACATGCCAAGGGTCACAGGGGAAGGAGCACTGAGGTCAGACCCTCTTCAGTTCCACATCTGGCGCTTTGTAGCTACGGTCTGTCTCAAAGGTTACTTACCTGTCAACGGCGACAATAGGTGTGATTTGTAGAACACCAATTGTGATGTGTCAGGACTGTGTCACTGGGGGGCAGAGAGCATGGCCACCATGTTAGAACTCGATGATCACATTGCCTGTAACATAAGCTGCTGGGCCCTAGGGTTGATAGTAGAGGACCAGGGAAATATTGTTGGGATTGTTGGAGGGATAAATAGGAAACACCACTGTGATTTGCTGGCCAAACACAATTTTTGTTTTCATTAGAAAAAACAAAATTCAGAAATAGGTTGGAGATACTAGGCAGAAAGTGTGTTGAGATTAGGAGGCCTAAGGGATCTTTTTTCTGAACTCAGTGAAGATGCCTTGCGGCTCGTATTTAGACAAGAGACTGAGATGGAAGACAGGCAAATGCAACCCCTGCTGACTGAGGGACAACTCAGTGGGGACAACCCGAGTGGAAGGTGGAAAACGGGGTGTATTTGCTTGTGGAAGAAGGAACAACATGTTTTCTTATGAAGAGAGAGAGAAACACGTATTGGGTTTTTGCCCCGCGCCCCACCACTTTCTGGTGGCTGGAAATGGAACTAGAAATCGAGGAATGTGCCCTGACCGGAATCGAACCCGCAGCCCTCGGTTACAAATCGGGATACTCCACGAGCCGAGCCAGGCCGGCCAGAGAAGGAACAACATACATTCCCCAGCCTTCTGCCGCACTGGAAATTCCGGTCAGGCGAACAAAAGTGTGTGTAACCGAGTCTCCACTTTCTCCGTTATCTAGCATAGAACGGCTACTAGACTGCACATAGTAAAAGCTCAGGGAATAATTGTTAAATGATGTTTAGACATGAAATAGTGCATTGAGAAATTATTTCTGCTGTAATCGCTTGATAATTTGGATGAAATATCTCCGTCAAATCCAGGTTCTCAGTGAGAAGTGTTGTGTTCACTTAACCTGCTGCTTCATTCTCCACCCCCCCCATTGTTCTTGTATCATAAATGAAAAGACATCCTAAATTTCAAAGGTTAGTTTCCTCTTCCTATGAAACACTGCTATCTGCCCGATTGGGCTTTTTCTCCCTCCGATTTCGCTGGTTCTGGGAGCCATCTGGAGCCTGCGCTAGGCGTTGCGGTCCGTTTCCCAGCAGCTGGGCGGGGATTCGGAACCCCAGCTCCAAATTCAGCCTTCTGGTAGGGAAAACCCCGGGAGGGGCGGGCGCGATGCCAGGGCCCTGAGGCGCTCTGTGGGGACTAACTAAGCGGATTTTCCGTCGGCTCGCACCTGGCCACTCCAGGGCGCCTTAAGAAACCAACCCCGGGGCCCTCGCCTGAGAACGCGCAGGGAGACTCCGGGTCTCCGCTGTACGGAGGAGCCCTGCCAAGATGGCGGCGCCCGCGGGCGAGACCCAAGGGCGCCGCCATCGGCGCTGCAGGACCCTCTCAGGCCGCGTTCGGGTTGGCCGCCTTGTCCTTCTGTGACTCCCAGCAGATCCCGGCAAAGCCAGAGGCCGTGGACCCGAGAGGAGTGCAAGGACCGCCGAGAAGGCTGGGTGTCGCCGGGAGATGGCTGTGTCCCAGCCCGCCGGCAGCACGGCGGTGAGCGCGAGGACGGGGCGGGGGCCCTCCGGTGGGCAGAGATGGTGTAATTGGGGGTCAGTGATTGGAGCGTTACCGTTGTCTGTGAAATAGGTGCTTGGGGAATTGCAGTGGAGGCTGGAAGGGGTGGTTTGCGTTTTTCGGGATCTGTGGAATGGCGATGGAAGGCTCTGTGCAGTTGAGTGCTCCAGAAAAGTCGAGTGCTACTCGATTTTTTTTAAAAATCGGCGTTTTGAGAGATGTGCGGTGACCGTGTTGGGGGGCAGGTCGTGTGTGTGGCAGTCACTGAAAGGTCCGCTGGGAAGGCTACGGGGCTCATTAAGGGGCCTTTGTGGTGTGTCGGATACTGGGGAGGGATGCTCCGGTCTGTAATTTGGAAGGGCTTTGGGGGCAAGCGAGTACGGTGGCTTGCTGGTTGGAAACTGGATAGTTCCTGTGGGTGCCAGAGGTGCAAGAAGGTCGGCTAGGAGAGTTTGTGGCAGTAGTTGGAAGGAAGAAATGATGATGGTTTGGAAAAGGGTTGTAGCATTGACATGAAAAGTCACATTAAGAATGCGTTTGGAGATGAGCCAATAGCACTTACTGATGAATTGGTATGGAACGTGAGGGAAGGAAAAAAAAAATCAAGATTTACATCTAGCCTGAGGAACTGGATAGATGGTGGTTCCGTTTCTGAGAAGGGGTTGTGTTGTAGACCAGGTTTGGTGGATGTGAATGGGAGCCAGGCTAGATGGCAGTGGTTCTGCTTGGGCGGTGTCCACATGCCCATGGCGTGTCCAAGCAGAGATGTTGAGTAGTTGTTAGATATATGAGCCTAGACCTTAAGAGAGGTCTGGGCTAGGGAATCTGTGTTTGAAAGACATCAGTATGAAGATGGCATTTAAAGCTCTAACATTGGATAAGATGACTTAGGGAGAGAAGGCAGATAGGAAGAAAAGAGGACCCAGAACACCACTCTGAGTCACTCTGACATTCTGAGATTTAGGAGGAAATAAAAACAAACAAACAAACAAGTGTATCCTCTGAGCTAAGGCAGGAGGAAAACTGAAAATGTGTCAAAGAAGCATGGAGAAGAAATCTTTTGAAGACAAGGGGCATAATCAGTTATGTCATATACTCTTGTGGGTCCCAGAAGTGTGACTACAGAGAAGTTGACCTTAACGAGATGTAGCTCAGTGGTTATTTTGATTGATTATAGCTCTTTTGGTGGAGTATAAAATTCTGTTGGGATGAGTGCAAAGAATGGGAGGTAATGAAGTAGAAACAACAAGTCTAGATGATACTAGGAGTTTTGCTGGCAAAGGGAGAAAAGAAATCATCATTGGATGAGACATGAGATTATGAGAGATTTTCTTCAGATGAATGATACATATTAAGGTAACCTTGTATGTTGAAATGATCCAGTAGAAAGGGAAAAGTAGATGGTACAAAAGAAACGAGGTTGACTGCAGGGGTGAAATCCCTGAGAAAGCAGTCGAGAAAGGGATCCAGAGCATAAGTGGACAGACTGGCCTTAGGTGAGACAAGGGACAGTTCTTCCATTTTAACACAAGGGAAGATAGATTCTGTGGGTTTGGAAACACGATAGTGGAATTGATGGTAACAAGGCAAGGTAGTTCTTGTCTATTTGCATTTTTTTTCTCTTTGAAGTAGACAAATGCATCAGCTGAGAGTGGAAAAAGAGTAGATGTTGCAGATTTCAAAGAGAAAGGGGAAAATGTTCGGCATAATCATCTTTGGAAGAGGAATAGGAAACTGACAGTATTGAATGCTCATTTGAGATGTCACCTCTTCCAGGTTACAGACTTCTGTCCTCACTGGCAGAAAGAGTAGAGAGAGGAAATGAGCTTTCTCCTGACTCTAATAAGGGCACTAATTCCAGGCATGAAGATTCTACCCTCCTGACCTTATCTGATTGTAATCTCCTCCCAAAGGCCCTCTCTCCTAATACCATCCTATTAGAGGGTGGGGTTTCAACATATGAATTTGGAGGAGGCACAAACATTCATTCTGTAACAGGGACTAATATGATTTTTGTTCCTGAAGAAAAAATGCAAAATCGAGTAGAGAATAGGTATTCTATATAACATCCTATCAACAGTGAATGGCCAAGGTAAGATCTGTCCCAAACACTCATGAGTGTGGATGACATTAGACTGAACAAGAATATCCTATTACAGGGATCGGTAACATTCAAAGACGTGACTATGGCCTTTACCCAGAAGGAATGGGAGCAACTAGACCCAGCTCAGAGGAGCCTGTACAAGGATGTGATGCTGGAGAACTACAGCAACCTCGCCTCAGTGGGTAAGGCAATTCCTTCGTAATTCAAAATGTGTCCACTGTGATACCTCCCCTCTGAAGTTCTTCCTAAGTTTGGCCTTGGTTTTTGAGTGAAGGAATTTTAATCCCTTTTGTGTACTAGGCATGATACTTTGCCCTTGCGTACAAAATAGAGGGTCTACTCAGGTGGGGCATTGTGAAATCTCAGAATCCGTATGTTCTGTATCCTTATCCTGTAAAGGCTCTGAAGCTCAAATGTCAGGGCTTGATTTCGGGGATGTTTGTTGCTGTAACATTCAATGTCTACCATTCCCCATGGGCAGGGTGTCCAGCTGCCAAGCCAGACATGGTCTCCAAGTTGGAAATAGGAGAAGAGCCACGTTTGGGGAAGGGGAAAAGAGCCAGACAAGGTGGAACACCACGTGAAACACCAAGACCCAAGCAAAAAGGAGCCAATGGAAGTAAGTTCCTAATTTCCTGGTGGTAACTTTGGAATTATTCAAAGAATTGTTTTAAAAAATTGTTTATTTTTACATTCTTCTTAAAGATCCCAGATCCTTCTTTCTTAACCAGGAAGTAGCAACAGAAAAATATCAGTGTCCTAGAGGAAGAAGATTTCAAACCACAAAGATTCTTTAACCTCAGAGATTCTAATATTTCTTCTTTCTGTGAACCTGTCCATGTGAAAGGTTCTCATATGAGGTTCACTCTAGCCCTAATACCCCATGATATGAAATTTTTCTCTTTATATATTCGGACATTTTTAGATCTGTCCTCTTTCCAAATCTCGGGCTTGATGCTTCTGACCCTAAGTACTTTCCCTTTTCCTCCTTTCACTGTGACTGTTCTAGATTCGTGGTCTGTAACGCATGGTCGTTTACATCTCCTTAACCTTTGCAGCCAGATGCCACAGACTTCATGTCTCCATCTAAATTTCTGACTTTACAGTGACCACTCCTTACCTTTCAGTGCATGTTTGAATCGTTTTGATCAGGCTCAATTCTTGCCTGCCCAGTTCGAATTATAATACTTGTCTCTGATTTTATTCTGAGTGCTTTCTGACCATTTTTTCAACAGTGTCTCTTCCTTCTCACTTTGCTGAATTGTCCCTAAGGTGTATCTTCTACTATCTGTTTTTTCTATGGTATTATCCTCCAAGGAATCATGCTTTGTGGAAATACAAGCTTTTAATTCCACCGCGGTGACTCTAAGGTCAGTTTCCAGGTCAGTCTGCAGGTCCTTGGTGCTGACTCACACTTGACCTGCTGGCAAGACAGCTCGTTCTCAGGGTGTCAGAGTGGAAAGCTTTACCTTTCTTTCTGAATTAGAGCTTCCTTTCACCTTCCCTGTTTTTATCAGGGTTTGCTTTGATTTTAGGCCTGTCCACTATGGGGTTTCTTTGAATCTTTGCTCTCTGCCTTCTTTCTTTCTATTCTCTCCTCAGTTCCTGGCAGTTTTTCTTCTCACTGACACCAGCCAAACAAGATTCATATTATCACATAACTAAATTGCTTCAATTCTTAGGTAGATTCGTTAAATCCCCTTTTTTAAAAAAAAATCATCTTAAGTGTTGCCACCAAACATTAAAACATTCAGTTATTGTTTACATTATTACAGTCCCCAAATTAGCAGAATGTCCAAAACATCTTTTTAAGTTCCCTCTGAATTTTCCAAGACTCCTTGAGTTTCCTGAGATCAAAGGGACCAGTCCTTCAAATAACAAATGAGAGACCTTATGAAGTTTTTGATCCATTCATTAGTGGCCGTAGTTTGGCTATCTTTACTTTTTTCAGTGATAATGTTACAACTAACAAATATCCCTGAGTCACCTAACACACCTTGGACTTTGCTACAGTGATGCTCTTCTTGGTTCAGGTTCTTATGTAGTACTTGGAGGTTCTTCAAGGAGGGACTCTTCTGTTCCCTCCAGTGATGTGTTGAGTCTAATGAGCTCCATACTTCAGTATCCGAAGTTGTAGTCACTTTAGCTTAAAATTCATGTTTTAGTTACTGTCTCACATTCCAGACAAGCTTATAGACAGATACATGCTCTGCCACACCCAACTCTCCCCTGAGTACCACTCTCTTATACCAGTTTGCTAGTTCAGGTTCTCCTCTCCTCCCCTCCCTCACAGTAAACTTCCCTTGTAGTGCTTTATACCTTTCCTTACTGGCCGATGTCAGTTGGGACCAGCCCAAACGTCATTATAAGAGGTTCTTATAATGTTACACCATATGGGGGAGGTTTGAGTTTTGATCTCTTTTTCCCAGAAGAAAATTTTCTTTCATTCAAAATATATTTTATTGATTATGCTAACACAGTTGTCCCATTTTACCCCCTTTATTCCCCTCTGCCCTGCATACCCCCTTCCACCCACATTCCCCTCCTTTAGTTCTTGTCCATGGGTCGTACATATAAGTTCCTCGGCTTCTATGTTTCTTATACTATTCTTAACGTCTCCGTGTCTGTTTTCTATCTACCATTTATGCTACTTATTCCCTGTATCTTTTCCCCCTCTATCCTTCTCCTAATCCCCCGCTGATAACCCTTCATGGGATCTCCATTTCTGTGATTCTGTTCCTGTTCTAGTTGTTTGCTTAGTTTGTTTTGTTACTGTTTTTTTTTTTTTAGGTTCTGTTGTTAATAGTTGTGAGTTCGTTGTCATTTTACTGTTCATATTTTTGATCTTCTTTTTCTTAGATAACTCCCTTCAACATTTCATATAATAATGGCTTGGTGATGATGAACTCCTCTAAGTTGACCTTATCTGGGAAACACTTTATCTGCCCTTCCATTCTAAGTGATAGCTTTGCTGGATAGAGCAATCTTGGATATAGGTCCTTGCCTTTCATGACTTTTGAATACTTCTTTCCAGCCCCTTCTTGCCTGTAAGGTTTCTTTTGAGAAATCAACTGATAATGTTATGGGAACTCCTTTGTAGGTAACTGTCTCCTTTTCTTTTGCTGCTTTAAAAATTCTTTCCTTATCTTTAATCTTGGGTAATGTAATTATGATGTGCCTTGGTGTGTGCTTCCTTGGGTCCAAGTTCTTTGGGACTCTCTCAGCTTCCTGGACCTCCTAGAAGTCTATTTCCTTTGCCAGATTGGGCAATTTCTCCTTCATTATTTTTTCAAATAAATTTTCAATTTCTTGCTCTTCCTCTTCTCCTTCTGGCACTCCTGTGATTTGGATGTTGGAATGTTTAAAGTAGTCTTGGTGGTTCCTCAGCCTCTCCTCATTTTTCTGAATTCTTGTTTCTTCATTCTGTTTTAGTTGAATGTTTCTTTTTTCCTTCTGCTCCAAACCATTGATTTGAGTCCCAGTTGCCTTCCCATCACTGTTGGTTGCTTGTACATTTTCCTTTATTTCACTTAGCATAGCCTTCGTTTTTTTCCTCTATTTTGAGACCATTCTTAATGATTTCTGTGAGCATCCTGATTACCAATGTTTTGAACTGTGCATCTGATGGGCTGGCTATCTTTTCATTGCTTAGTTGTATTTTTTCTGGAGCTTTGACCTATTCTTCCATTTGGGCCATTTTTCTTTTTTGTCTGGGTGAGCCTGTTAAGTTGCAAGGGGCAGAACCTTAGGTGTTCACCAGGGTGGGGCAACCCAAGTTGTTGTGTTGTGTTGCTGTCAGTGGGGGAGAGATCGGAGAGGGAACAGTGCTGCTTGCTCGGCTCTCCACTGACTTTCAGTCACTTCCCTCACTACCCACAATCAAACTGGGCCCTTCTGGTGCTGATTCCTGGGTGGGTGGGCTTGTGTATATTCTAGGACTCTGTGGGTCTCTCCAACGAACTCTCCTGTGAGGCTGGGAGTTTCTCCTGATGCCATAACCCTCACAGGTTTTTTCAGTCAGAGGTTTTGAGGCTTCATTTTCCCTGCGCTGAGACCCTGGGTTGCATGGTCTGTCTGGCTCCCCAGTTGTTCCTCCAGGTTTATCTGCCTGCTCCACCAGCTGCCTCCTTGCCGCACGTCCTCTCCACCCAGCTGCCTGTCTCTGCTCCTCCTACCAGTCTGTATGAATGCTTTTTCTTTAACTCCTTGGTTGTTGGAATTCCATACAGTTCAATTTTCTGGCAGTTCTGGTTGTTTTTTGTTTTTAAATTTGTCGTTGTCATTTATTTTGGTTGTGTGAGGAGGCACAGTGTGTTGTCTACCTACACCTCCATCTTGGCCAGAAATTCCAGAATTTTCCAGAAGAAAATTTTCTTTCACTCTCCCCAGCAGCCTTGGGCATTGGAAGATGCAACCTTTGCCATGCTACATGAAAGTTTTTGTTTTACAGTTTCTCTCAGGATGTGTGCATCACTTAACATTTCCTAAATGGAGCCCTGACTGGTGTGGCTCAGTTAGTTGAATGTTGTCCCACAAACAAAAGGTTGCCGGTTCGATTCCAGGTTAGGGCATGTGCCCAGACTGCAGATTCAGGCCTCGATCAGGGCACATACAAGAGGCAACCGATCGATATTTCTCTCCCACATCAACGTTTGTCTCTCTCTTTCTCTCTTTCTCTTCCCCTACTCTAGAAATAAGTAAAACCTTTAAAAAATTTTCCTAAATGAAAAAGCAGCTAGCAATTCCACTTCTCCCTATTTTATGTATATCACCATCGCAGTTATACTTAGAAAAACTGACCTTCTATCCCATGGGAACTAATCTCTTAAAAATTCTCCATAAAAATAATATTTCTTGGCTGGGTTTTCAAACATGGTAACTCTTTTCTGTTTGAGCACAGTTTTCACTTTATTCATGTAATGTTCCTTCACCACCAAGACAGCTATTCACTCTCTGTTTCTTTCTGGAGCCAGAGACTCTTAGATCTGCTTCTCTTTTTGAGTCTGTGTAATTCCCACCCTGATACTTTTTCAGCTTTTCCCTGTACATAGCTGAAAATGGGCACCCCAAAGTGGCATTCCCAGTGCCTAAGTTTTTAGGTGTTTTACATGTATAATGTCCATATCTTACTAAGAGAAGTCTTTGAGATTTTTTCTTGTTTAAAATTTTTTCATTTATTGGGGTGACATTGGTTAATAAAATTACATATGCTTCAAGTGTACAATTCTATAATACATCATCTGTATAATGTATTCTGTGTTCATGGCCCAAATTCAAGTCTCCTTCTGCCACCATTTATTCCCCCTGTACATTCTTCTGCCTCCTCCCAGAAGTCTTTGAGTTTCAATTCTAAGTTCTTGAGAGAAAGATTGTTATTGGACTACCTGGGGTGGGGACTGGCCTTTACCACCGTCCAG
This sequence comes from Tonatia bakeri, assembly GCA_004024845.1. NCBI lineage: Eukaryota > Metazoa > Chordata > Mammalia > Chiroptera > Phyllostomidae > Tonatia > Tonatia bakeri. The sequence goes on from PVIA01007221.1 coordinate 26,157, forward strand.
TCAGTTGTTTTCCACTGGAAGTTGGGTTGTACCGTACAAACATGGCTGCCTGCACCTGTCAGTGTGGGCAGTGGTCTCAGAGAAGGGAGAGAGGATACCTCAAAATGTACAACTGCATAATGTATGGAGGAAAGAATGGGAGCAGTCACTCAGGGCTGGAAAATAAGCTTTGGGTTTATGATTGGCGGTTATAGAGTGACCTGACAGGAAAATAGAGGTGCTCCATAGCAAACTATTGGAAAACACGTGTGTGTGCACATTGCACATTGTGAAGTTTGTTCGTTCATCTCATTTCTGCGAATTTTATTATGTGGTAAAAGCACTAAGGAACTCAGAGAAACTGGGGGTTTTTGTTTTGTTTTGTCTTGTCTTTTAATGCAGGAATGTTATTACATTGATCATGGGTGGTAGCACGGGAACAGCCTTTCTGGATTATTCCTTCAGTCACTTTAAGTTGTTCAGTACTCCTTGGTGGACTTGCCTTATTATTGCTATTTTGGATCTTTGGGGTGCTATAACAAAAATGTACATGAGCTATCCCTGGCTGGTGTGGTTCAGTAGATTGAGTGCTGGCCTGTGAACCAAAGGGTCACCAGTTTGATTCCCAGTCAGGGCACAAGCCTGGGTTGTGGGCCAGTTCCCCAGTGGAGGGCACATGAGATGCAACCACACAGTGATGTTTTTCTCCCTCCCTTTCTCTCTCCCTTCCCCTCTCTGAAAATAATTAAATAAAATCTTAAAAAAATGTATATGAGCTAGCCTAAGTAAAGAGAGGATTTCCCTATAAGGACCTGGGTAGATGTCTTCTAATGTGAAGGCAGCTACTTCAGCCAGGCCTTACCAAGGCCTCGAACCAGGACTGGAAAGCCATTAGTAATTGAGATTATGCAAATTGTCTCTTTGAAGACATGTGATCCTGCATCTCTGCTTTTCTGTGGATGTATGCTTCATCCTTCATACTGATGAATTCTCTGTTTTCACAGGGAAAATATGGATTTATTTTACTTGTCTTATATCATTTATAAATTTAAGAACCTAGTGGAGACTACCTAGAATCTAAATTTTTAGGAGGAAGACTCTTATTGGACATCTTGAGTCAGATGTATCTCCTCCTGTGACCATGGAGAACTGGATTAATGTAGTACAGGCTACGGGAGTCAAATGCTATGGATGGATTGGCGGCTATCAAAGCTGGGTGGCTTGGGCTGAGGAGAGACCTCAAAAAAGTGTCAGCTACCGTTACAAGCTCTTTTTACTTCATCTGCTTCACATTCGCTGCTCCTTGTGTATATTTCATGTTCTATCCCAGGTTGCAAGGTCATAAATAGCTTTTTCTAATTACTATTGTTGATTTTCTTTTACTGTTTTTACTATAGCATTTCCCCCTTCAAGTCCGAGAGGATAGGGACATAGGTGCTTGATATTTCATTCACTTTGGGGTACTAGGCTTGAATAAAGATTCAGTCTCACAACAGAGCATTTCTTTGTAAATTGTATTCTAAAATATGAGAATGCAAAGGTTCATAAGAATATCTCATTGAATTCTGTTTTAGAGGAAGTCCAGCAAGACCAGCTAGAGAATCACCAGGAATCTCAAAACAAACTCCTTAGGGAAATTACATTAAAGAAAAAAACTTTGACTAAGAAGAAAGGCCATGAAGGTAGTTCACTGGGGGCAAAAAATGTGAGTACAACACAAGTTTCTTCCAAAAAAAAGCTTCTTGAATTTAATCCAGAGGGAAAGAGTCTGAAACAGAAGAATTTCGACTCACCTGGTCATATAAGAAACCATGCAAAAAAGAAACCTGATGTAGCTAAAGAGCACAGGAAATCATTGGGCCATACCTTATCTGAGACAAAGAAAGACAAAAATAAAACTGGAAAGAAACAGAAATTATCTAACCATAGCTCATCTGACAGGTGTGACAAAACTGAAACTGGCAGGAAACGTGAGAATTTGGTTCATCGTGGCTCATCCCGTACTAAATGGGACAACACTGAAACTGGAGAGAAACATGAAAAGTCATCCAGCCGTAGCTCACCTCCTACGAAGTGTGACGCTGCTCACGCTAAAGTGAAACCTTACGAATGTACTCAGTGTGGGAAAGCTCTCAGCCACAAACAAGGACTTGTAGACCATCAGAGAACTCACACTGGGGAAAAGCCGTATGAATGTGATGAGTGTGGGATAGCTTTTAGCCAAAAGTCACACCTGGTTGTGCATCAGAGAACTCACACGGGAGAAAAACCATACGAATGTGTTCAGTGTGGCAAAGCCCACGGTCACAAACATGCACTCACTGACCATCTGAGAGTTCATACTGGGGAAAAGCCCTACAAGTGTACTGAATGTGGGAAAACCTTCCGACACAGCTCAAATCTTATTCAGCATGTGAGATCTCACACAGGGGAGAAGCCCTACGAATGTAAGGAGTGTGGAAAATCCTTTAGGTATAACTCCTCTCTTACTGAACACGTGAGAACTCATACAGGGGAAATACCGTATGAATGCAGCGAATGTGGACGAGCCTTTAAGTATAGCTCGTCTCTTACTAAACACATGAGAATCCACACAGGCGAGAAACCCTATGGATGTAATGAATGTGGGAAGGCTTTCAGCAAGAAGTCACACCTCTTGATACATCAAAGAACTCATACTAAGGAGAAACCGTATAAATGTGATGAATGTGGAAAAGCCTTTGGACACAGCTCATCCCTTACTTACCACGTGAGAACGCATACGGGTGAAAGTCCCTTCGAATGTGATCAGTGTGGGAAGGCCTTCAAACAGATTGAAGGCCTTACTCAGCATCAGAGGGTTCACACTGGGGAGAAGCCCTATGAATGCAACGAGTGTGGGAAAGCCTTTAGCCAAAAGTCCCACCTTATTGTACATCATAGAACTCATACTGGGGAGAAACCCTATGAATGTAACGAATGTGGAAAAGCCTTCAATGCAAAGTCACAACTTGTTATACACCAGAGATCCCACACTGGAGAGAAACCCTATGAATGTAAAGAATGCGGAAAAGCCTTCAAACAAAATGCATCCCTTACCAAACATGTGAAAACTCATTCAGAAGAGAAATCTCATGAGTGAAATAATGTGAGAAATCTTTGAATTGAACTTAAGGTTTTATTTAACTTTAGAAGTATTCTGAATTTAAAGGGTGTTAGAAAGCCTTTAACAAGAAGTCACACCTCATTATACGTGAAGGAATTTGAAAATCTTCACATAGAAGCAATTGAAAGTTTAAACTTGATACTAGACCTTTTATAGAAAAGTTGTACAAATTATAAATGACCTATGTTTACATTGAAATATAAAGTTTTAAAAATTGTTAATAAGTTAAATAAGCAGAGCCTTAGAGAAACATTCATATGCTGAAAATTTGAGTTGCTTGAGTGTTATATACTCAACATATGAGAATTGAATTTGCATATCTGTTCATCGCCATGTGTAAGTGTTTGTGGTCACTGGTATGAGCCTCATCTTTGATATCATCACTCAGCTCTTAATGTTTTTGTTACCTTCTGCATAAGCAGAAAACTTTATAAAAAAGTTGTTTATGTAAAAAATATTAACACAAAATTAAGAGAAAATGAAAGAAAGCAGCTGAGGATACACAGGTGCTGGTAGAAAATGATGTTCAGGTTAAACTGTTATGTAAAAAGAGCAGCTGCTGAAGTACGCATCTTGTATGTTCCCACTTGTGTACAAAAGGGTGCATGTTTGTCTCTCTGTCTCTCTATGTGTATGTATATATACCTGTATTTGTATGTGAATAGATCTGGTTTGAAAAATAGAGATAAAACTTAAGGGTGGCTGCCCCTGGGCACAGGAGGACAGGAACGGAGTCTGGGCTGGGAGGGGGGCCTCCTGTCCATTGTGTACTGTTTGAACATTTTCACCAGGTACATGTATTAGTCCCACAATTAAAATCCTTTTGATATGCACAAATCAACACTAATTAAAAATTTTGCTGAGTCCACTCCATGATGTTGTTTGATAAAGTAGAAGTTTCTGTGCCTATTCATGAGTGATGATGAGTCTAAGAATATTACATTGAATTCACAAAGACTTTTCCGAGTAAATGTGTTCTTTCATTCAAATAATAAATTACAATTATAACTCAGCACTGTTTCCTTTACTTGCCATTTTTTCAAAGGCTGAAGATGAATTGTTACTGAAAGTGAATGACCGTGATTTTCTGGACACTCACTCCAGTTTGTCTCATGCAAAGCACTGAAATACAAACACCTGCATCTGGGGCAGCAAGTGCATCGCAGCAACGGGCACGATTCCCTGCCCTGGCCCGACAGCAGCCATTGCTGAAGGACCACTGAACTCTTTCTGAGTTAATCAAGACTTGGCCTCAGAATCATTCCTAAGCATGCTTTCCAGAAGGTGTTATGCATCAGTATGGCTTCACACAGGAAACCTATTTTCCACTGTGTACTTAGAATTTTTTTACCCATGAGTCATAGACAAAAATGGAGCTGTACTGTTTTAAAATTTACTCGTTACACTGTGGACAGTGACATGAGAACAAAAACGGTTTTGTAGTGTAAGGCAATGATTTTGGCATTTATGTCGTCTTTTACATGTTTCGCAGCACATTCACTGCATTACCTCATGTGTCCTCAGAATACACACGAGTCAGTAGCAAGACTTTGTCTGGTCACGGTCAGTACTGCTCAATATGTATTCCACTCAGATACTCATCTAGCGTAATGATGGGTTCTCAACAAATATGTAATTAATTAAATGACATCTTTGCGGATAATTCCCATTCGAGTGCCTGCCTTCCTGACCTCCTCATTTCAGAGGATTGAAAGGTACTGATATTGAGAATGGAATTGGCATGAACGTGTGCATGTATTGAATGATCAACTCCTGTATTATGCCCTCATTACAAAGTAAGTTGGGAGGAAAATGCAATGGGAAAGCCTTTGCCATCAATAATTTGCTATCAAGTGGAGGTCTAGCAGTATGCATTGGATGATCATCACTGTCCAGAGCTGTAGAAAATCTGCATTTTTTGGAGGGATAAAACAATTGCAGGTTATGGTTAGATTGAGTTTCCCACACCTCTCGGAGAACTCATAATAGTGCCCCACCTGAAATAGCCAGGAATGTAGGTGTGCCTGAACAGTAGGAATGATGCTGAAAGCCATCCTGTGCAGTAAAAAGTAAACTAAGAATTAGCATCAGTGAATGAGGAAATGATGTCTACAAGTGACTAGAGGTGAACTATGAAAGAAAATGGCCATACCGAGTGACCCTAAACCTGCTGCGATAGCACAAAAGCAAGAAGAGACAATAGGTAAATGAACGAGCAGGCAGTTTTATCAAAACAGCGGGCAAGATTCTCCCACGGGCTGTAGATTGTGGACCCCTGAATCATATTTCATATGTAAAAGAACTAGTAAGTTAGGGCCTCACAAAACAAGTGAGACTCCCCTAGCTTTGGTAAGGAATCCCCTCTCTCTGCAAACAGCAGTGTGTGTGTTCCCAACAGAGGGAACCACCTGAATTGAACAAAGATGTGGAGGCGATCCGTCTGCTCTTCTGTATGAGAAACGACCTACTGTTCTGTGGAAACTTCCCTTCTTCACCTTGTTTTCCTGATAAACTCCTGCTCCTCTTCTAAGGCTCAGTTTTTAAAGTCATATCCTAATGAGACAGGGTACATGGCAAAACAGCTATAACCCTTAATAGTTACAGGAACTGCCAAGGTTATAGTAAGACCAACCCCCAATGGATTTATGGGTTAGAACAGGTGGAAGACCAGTTCAATCCAACACAGTAACTAATTCCACCTCATGGTGACCCCTAGCCTCATTATATGTGCTCACTGAAGTATATTAGCATGCTAAACGACATACCCTGAGTTGCTGTAATCTAAAACAAAAGGCCCATATAAGGACAAAAAGTGGCAATGAAGCTTTTCTGAGAAGTCTTCACATCTTTCCAGAGAAGTCCTGAATATTCCTCCCCTTTATTGAATGCCCTACCCCTTGATTAAAGGAGCCTCAATAAAAGTAGTAAATCCCACTAGGGAGAGGCTGCTGTGTCTGTGGAGTAGCCCAGTCTGTCTCACTGCTTCGCTAATAAACTCGGTTTCACTCTAAATCTATGCCGTCTTATGTTTGAATTCTTTCCTGTGCGAAGCCAAGAGCCCACAGTGGGTCATGGACCTTCGGGTTCCCAGACCCCCAGAATGTCAGCATCACTAACATTCCTAAGAGGCCCTTCTCATACCCCCTCCACTACCACCCAGTCCCTGACAGAGTTAGTCACCTCTTACTGTACCCACTCAACACCAAGCACGCCTCAGTCACATCACCAGTCATACTGCATTGTCAGTATCGGACTGAGCCCCTCCCTTGCGTTACCAGACATGGCAGTAGTACATGTGTACGGCTGAAGGAATGAATGAGCTTTCCATTGCAGAGGAAGAGTCAGCAGACATAAATACTGGGTTGGCCAAAAAATCTGTATGTGTTTTTCCATAAAAAGACACATTTTTCATTTTCACCAATACCTTGATTGATTTGGATATTTTGAGAATGTTGGGCATCTCCCACATGGTATATGATGATTGTCTCAATTAATGTGTCGATTTGATCACTATCATCTACAACTGGTCCAGCGAGAAATCTCTAGCACGGAACTTTGCACACCACTTTGGACGCGTTCAATCCGTCACAGCACCTTCTCCATACACCGTACAAATCTTTTTTTTTTTTTTTTGCATTTCAGTTGCATTTTTACCTTTCTTGCGAAAACAAAGCATAACATGCCGAAAATGTTGCTTATTTTCTCCCATTTGCAATATTAAAATGGCTACACAAAAATTTATCTATTTTCATAGAGTTTTTTAAATGCTCACTGATATGACAGCTGTCACAATACAATCTAACAAAATTGATTGTTTCAAATGAAGTTAAAGACAATGAAGCACTACTAGAACCACCTTATGGAAAACACCAAATGAACTTTCTGGCCAACCCAATTATATCTAACAAGAAAGGCAGGAAAACTCAGCTGATTATGACATAGTCTTGCCCTGAGTAGCTGTCAGACCAAAGGGGAGAATGACTCAACCACTGGAGATCCTAGTCCCACGTAGCTATGGCTGTGACAGGGGAAGCATATGCAACTGTGCCCATAAAAAGGAACAGATGCCTGGGAGTTATGGAAATCAAACAAACAAAAACAAACAAACAACAAAATTAGAGAAGAAAATGTTAGAGCCCAGCTTCGAAGCACGAATCGTAATTTTCCTGGCATATGGTTGGGGAGAATATTCCAGAAGTATTGAGTCCACTGCTTCTGGTTTTAAAGAGCTAGTGAACCTTGAGAATTAACCCATAGTGTCATTAGGCATTAGTTAGGGCTAGATTTTCTGTAGTCATGTTAAAAGATAAACTGAGGCATATTAAAAGTTTCAAGACTTTATTTGAGCAAAAATTGATTTGAATTAGGCAGCACCACATGGAAAATGGTTAGAAGTGCTCCATTGACAGGAGCTGGGAGCAAGACTTTTCCAGAGAAAACCCAGAAGCAAAGCAAGGGAATTATCTGACAGGCTACAGTTTGAACAGTTGCCTTACTTGGCTGTCTGTGATGGGGTGTGCTGAGGTTTTGAGTTCTTAAACTTGAAGCATTTACAGGCATAGATTTTGGGTTGCTTATGAAGAAGGCTGCTAAGGCACTGGAACCACCTCAGTCTAACGGCCTCCTTGTTTAATTAATTTAACAGTGATAACACTAGATGGTATTATTTTTTTAAAAAACTGGGTGGAATCTAACATGCTTTTCACTGATGTTGATGCTGAAGCGCTCTTCTTTATGTCAGCAAACACTGAAAATACCCGAAAGAGTATTTCAAAGCCTTCCTCTACTTTACACATGAGAGAACTGAGGGAACGTGGTGACCCAAGACCACAGAGCAAGCTCAGGACCAGGTGGAGAGGAGAATCTAGGGGTTCTGAATTGTCCTTCAGAGTCCGTACCCCAACACTCACCCTCTGCTGCTTCCTGCAGGGGCGGGGTCTTCTCATCCCAGTCAGGGAATGTGTTCCCAGGGAGGACATTTGAGTTTTACTTTCCAGGATGATTGGCTGGAGTTCACCAAATGAAAGGCACTCTGACTTTCCCAGGGCTATCTCCTGGGGAGAATATTGTTCCATCCTGACTTCTCCACAGAAAGGGGTAAAGGGGGTCAAGTGTATGGTGACAGAAGGAGATTTGACTTTGGGTGAACATGATTCAATATACTGGCAATGTATTATAGAATTGCACAGTTGAAACCTATATAATTTTACTAATCAGTGTTGCTGCAATAAGTTTAAGAATACAGTAAATTGTTAGGACCACAGCTATTCCTATAAGACAAATGGAAAAGGACTCAACTGTACTAAAGCTATGGAAATAAAACATGAGACTTGAAGTAAAATTTCCACTTACAGCACTTCTCAAAATTCAAAAATGCACTACCTCAACTAGGCCTGAAAAAGTGCTTGATGATCTTATAAATGACTGTAAGGGTCAGATGTAAAAGATGGTTATACAGAGTTTAAAGAACTTTTACTAAAATATTAGAAAAGAATGCTATGTGTAAATTATTTGTAATAAATGCCTTTAAATTTTAAATAACATACCTCAAAAACACAGTAAGTGCTCAATAAACTATTATTATTACTAATTATTATTCCTCAGATTGGGAAAATGAGGCTCTGTGATGTAGAGCAATCGATTTGAGACATTCTCATCTGTTTAACACGAGGGGCTTCCCCTGCTTCCCGACTCCACAATTTTTGCTTTGCACCTTCCTCTGCGTACCCATGTCTACATATCTTAGCTGAATCGGTTCCCTGACTCCATCCTCAGATACCCGGCTTTCCTAGTTTCTAACATCGCCCCCGCACAGTCCCGTAGCTCCAGTATTTTAGTTCCCAACTCCTTTGCTGTACGGCATGAACACTGTTCGGAACATGGCACTGCCCACCTCCTACACATCTCGTTACTGGGCGCGGCCATGTTAATTCTCGGCTCCAGCGAATTAACCCGCAAAGTCTCGCGAAAGAGGCGAGTGAGGGGCTGCGCCAGTTTCCGTGGTTACTGGGAGAGTCCCATGGCCCTTGAAGTGGTAGGGCAGGTCGTAGCTGTCAGCTGGGGGCCCACGAGAAGAGGCAAGAGGCGGGAAGTTGAGGAGCCCGATTTCAGGAAAGGAGGTTTCAGTCTTTGGCTGCGGGATTGGGAGTTAGGGATTCATGTATGATCAGCGATTGAGCGTTTGTAGCGGTCCGTAATTTCCGGTCCTGTTGTGGTGAGTAATTGAAGGGCGATGCACCAGATAGTAGCTGCCGCCCTGCGGAGTTTGGGATTTAGTGGTGCTGCTGGTAGCAAGCCAGATTGCGGTGCTAGTAACCAAACACCTGTCTTTCCCATGCTCAGCCCTGGGGGCGGAGACGTCTTGTTCTTGGCAACAGGTTCCCCTGCTCCCAGGAGAAATGGCGGCAGAAGGAGGTAATGCACTGAGCAGGGGCAAGGTTAGCAAGTTATTGGATAGGGGAAAACCCTCCTACCCCTTTCCGGCACCAGATTGGCGGTGGGACCCCACGGGGAGGCAGGCGTATTCCCACGTAGAGGTCAGAATGGCCGCTGCGGGTGGTGCTGGAGAGAAGAAGCCTGTCGATCTAGCCTGAAGAAAAGATAGGATTGGTCGGGGGGCGGGCCCTCCCAGAACACCGGGAAGTTTGAGAAGTTAATTGGACATTCTGAGAAAGCACCTGGTCCTCCCACACCCGAAACTAATATAAACCCAGGGGGGAGGAAGGGACACTCTCTTACTCATCTGGGGACCATACTATTTGGTGCTTTTGAGGTACTTTGTGTCCGTGGAAGCCACATGGCCTCACACTCAGGTTCCGGCGGGGAGCGTGGGGCCGGACAGTGGCGGCCTGCAGCAAGTTGAGCTTCGTGGATGACCGCTCCGCAGCTGCCCGCGGTTCCCAAAGGACGGGACAGGAGCTGGGGCACTGCCGTTGGGGTCGTCTGGCTGGGGATGGCTGGGCTTTCCTCGGGCGGAGGGGGCAGGCTTTGAGACAAGAGTCTGCCATTCTCCCGGATCATACATTATTTGAATAAAAATCTTTTCTTTCTCACCAGTCTCTGCCTCTAGAATTTGCCTACTGGAGGCGACAGGCAGCGAAGCCCTTACTTTGGTTCTATAACATTTAAATTTTTTAAGTAAATTGTATAAGTTCTTTATATGTTTTGGATATTCACCCCGTATTGGATACACGATTTTCAAATATCTTTTCCCATTCAGTAGGTTGCCTGTTCATTTTGTGTATGGTTTCCTTCTCTGTGCAAAAACTTTTTAGTTTGATGTAATTCCGTTTGTTTATTTCTGTTTTTGTCACCTTTGACTGAGGAAGCTGGTCCAAAAACATATTGCTAAGACTGATGTCAAAAGGCTTACTGCCTATGTTTTTTCCTTAGGAGTTTTATGGGTTTACATTCGATTCTTTAAACCATTTAGAGTTTGTGTATGGTGTGAGAGTTGTCCAGTTTCATTCTTTCAAAAGTAGCTGTCCAATTTTCTCAATACCTTTTATTGAAGAGCTGGTCTAAAACCTACTGTATATTCTTGTCTTTGTCATAGATTAATTGAATATATATGCATGGGCTTATTTCTGGACTCTGTTCTATTCCATTGATCTGTGTGTCTGTTTTTATGACAATACTCTGCTGGCTTTGATTGTTTACCTTTGTCATAGTTTGAAATCAAGGAGCATAATACCTCCAGCTTTGCTATTGTTTCTCAAGATTACTTTGGCTGTTTGGGGTCTTTTGTGGTTTCATACACATTTTATGATTATTTGTTCTAAGTCTGTGAAAAATGACACTGGTATTTAGATGGGGATTTCATTGAACCTGTAAATTGCTTTGGCTAATATGGACATTTTAACAATATTAATTCTTTCAGTTCCTTAGTATGGTATGTTTTTTCATTTATTTGTGCCATCTTCAGTTTTTTCGTGAATGTCTTACAGTTTTCAGAGTACAGGTCTTCTGCTTCCTTGGTTAAATTATTGTTAAGTATTTTATTCTTTTTGATGCAATTGTAAATGGATTAGTTTTTCTTTATGATAGCTCCTTATTAGTATATAGAAATGCAGCTTATTTTGTGTATGTTAATTTTGTATCCCGTGAGTTTATTGAATTAATTTATTACTTTTAATAGTTTTAAGTGTAGTTTTTTAGGGTCATCTGAATTTAGTGACAGTTTCACTTTTTTCTTTCCAACTTGGATGCCTTTTATTTCTTTTTCTTGCTTAATTACTGTAGCTAGGACTTCCAGTGCTATATTGATTGAAAGTGGTAGGAGTGGGCATTCTTGTATTGTTCCTGATATTAGAGGAAAAGCTTTCAGTTTTTCACTGTTGAGTATGATGTTAGCTGTGGGTTTGTCAAATGTGGCGAGGGGAGAAAAGTTTTAAAGATATAATGGAATATATTTACACCCTTAAAGGAAAAACAGGTCATGTCTTCATCTTCTCAGAATTGTAAGTTAATAGGTTTATGTTATCAGAGCATAATCCTTTGTGATCTCTCTAAAAGCTACCTTTGAAAGGGGCAGCCTTCAGAGGGTAGTCTTTTATGTGGTTGATCGTAGGAAGTTCCAGGCTGGTGGTTCTGGGAATGCCAGGGCAGGCCCAGATTCTCGAGCTGTCAAGGCGGTCTGCTCATTCCAGCTGTCTTTACAGATAGCTGCCCCTTCTGAAGAGCAGCAGAAAATGACTAAGTCCCAGGTAAGTTTGTTGTTTACACCCCATTTTGTTTTCCACTGTATTTGAGACAGTTTTTAGAAATCAATTCAATTAAATGAAAAATGTATATAGAAATGAGAGAAAATAAAATATCCAGATCAAGGAAACTTGGAACATAGTCATAAAAGCTATAGAATCTTTTATAGGTAATTAAAATTGAGCATATCATCTGTATTAAATGTGCTAATTATACATTAAATGTGCTAATTTCTTGAGGGAGGTAAAGATTTTTTTGGTATTTAGGTTTGTAGTTACTCTCTTAATAAATCTGCATACATATGATGTTGTAGGCAGTGTCCCTAACAATTACCAATCCATGATAAATTCCATAATAGGTTTCTCTATAGCTGTTTCTTAAACTATTTCTCATAATAAGTATAGGGCATAATAACAAGGCAGAATTCAATTTCTAGGCAGTAAAATCATGAGGTCCAAGTACACAGCAGTTAAACAATCTGCCTTGATCCATGAATAAAATCTGTAATTTTTGGAACAGGAATTCTCAACCCTGGGAATTTGTGAAATTGGTTCCGGGGATTTATGTCATTAAAGGTAATAATAGCATCAATTTTAATTTGTATTTTTTAACCAATAAAGAAAGTAATCAGAATTTTTTTCCTTAATATGCAATAGGTTGAGCCCTGGATGGTGTGCCTTAGTTGGTTGAAGCATTGTCCCTTAATGAACGGGTTGTATGTTTGATTCCCAGTCAGGGGATGACCAAGGTTGTGGGTTTGGTCCGTGGTTTGGGCACGTGCGGTTCCTGGTTCACGTGCCTGTGGGAGGCAACCAGTCGATGCTTCTTTTTCACATTGATATTTCTCTCCCTCCCCTTCCACTCCCCTCTCTCTCCAAAAGCAATGATAAAATGTTCTTGGGTGAAGATAGGAAAGGTAAAATGCAATAGGTCGAGAGTCTCCAAGTGTGTATCAAATGAGCATACTTGGTGAATAGTGAAGATCAAGTTAATTTGTTCATATCTGTTGGTTGGTTTATCATTCAGCTAAATACTGCTGGCTAGAATCTTAGTGGTTGTCATACAGCTTTAAATGTTTTTATTTGGAGGTATATATTATTTAATTTTTATCTAAAATGTTCTCTTGGTTGGACCGACCGTGTGGCATATAGCTTCAGTACAGTGGTCCTTACAGAGGAGAGCATCCATTCCTTAGTGGTGCAGGGTGCCCCCTGGAGGGCTGGAGTGGAAAGACAAGAACTTCTATTTAACATGTTTTTAGTGACCATAATATCTCGGTATTGAAGTACTTATATAATATATGTATTTTAAAGGTTTATATTCTTGATGTGCATGCTTTTTTACTTTTAACTGAAAAACGTCTCACCAAGAGTTGCCTCATTAGAACAGAAGGCACTCCTAATACTCGTGAAATTCCAAGGAGTGTAGGAGCTGTGTGTCAGGAACCAGAGTCAAAGACCAAATATTAGGAAGAAAGATGCCCCTAGCCCCTTTATTGCTCAGGCAATTATAAAGTTTTAGGAACTCTAACAACGAGCCAAGGATAAAGGCCAAAATATATATTTCTTGTTATAATATTACAGTCTCCAATTTAAAAAATTTGGGTTATAAAGTTTGGGTACCTATAATGCTGCACACAGCTGCCAAGTGTTCTTCACCCCCACCTCCATGACCCCCCACACCACCAAGCAGTTCTCCAACACCGGCTGGGCATTCCACCATTCAGCTCAGTTTTCACACTATGTGCCTGGGGATAGCATCTGATCCTGTAGATTAAGGGCTCAATCCTTCTCCCCTCACTCACAGTTCAGATGCCAATTGTGAGTCTAGGTCGTTACCTGTGCTTCTGACTGACTGGCTGTAAGCCAGTGGTTATCACAGTCCCCTCCTTTGTTTCAATTTATTTGCTAGAGCTATTCACAGGACTCAGGAAACCAGTTTACTGGCTAGATTACCAGTTTATTACATCAAAACAAAGGATATTAAAAGATACAATTCAACAGGTAGGTGAAGAATACATATGGTGAGGTCTGGAACAAAGAGGGTCATGGAGTTTGGGGCCTGGCACATAGTATGTGGAAGCATTCCAGTTCGCCAGCCTGGGAGCTCTCTGAATCCCCCTACCGTTGGGTCTTTATGGGGGCTTCATTACATGGGCACAATTAATTAAATCATTGGCTGTTGGTGATTGATTCACCTTCTAGCCCCACTCCCCTCCCTGGAACTCAGGGAGGGGACAGAAAGTTCCAATCCTCTGTTCCACAGGTGGCAAACACAAGGCCTGCGGGCCTAATCCAGCTGTCTGCCTTGTTTTATCCAGTCTGGCACCTTGGTTCTACCTGGCAGCAGTGCCAAGCTCTACTTAACTGTCAAGGAGTAGTTACATTTATGCAGTCCTCAAATTATATTTGGCCCTTTGAAGGCAACCACAAGGCTGATGTGGCCCCCCCAGGGAAAATGAGTTTGACGCCCCTGCATCTATTCACTAGCAACCAGCCTCCACCCTTAGGTGCTTTCCCAGTTACCTTGTTAGCATAACAAAAGACCTTTATCTCTTTTATCAGGAAATTCCAGGATTTTAGGAGCTCTATGCCAAGAACCAGGAGGAAAATGACATATATTTCTAATCAGAAATCATAATATCAGTGCTATTGGTACCAGTGGTACCAGTGTAACTCCTCATTCCAGAGATTATTTTCCTCTACTCCATCACAGTCACCAACTCCCACAGTCATATACTAGATTTATAACTACTAGTAACTATACCAACTCCAGGTGTTTCATTCTCTGGCCATTGTTTCTGTTTCTAGCTTATTTACTTTAGTACGTTGATTTAGTATTTCTTCACTTCCATTCAGATCTCTGGCCCATTGTTCCTCCAATTTTTTCACTGTCTATTATATCCCTCTCCCCACTTCTTTTGAAAGATTTTATTTACTTATTTTTAGAGAGATGGGAAGGGAGGGAGAAAGAGGGAGAGAAACATCAATTGGTTCCTCTCATACACACCCCACCTGGGGACAAACCACAATGCAGGGACGTGCCTGACTGGGAATCGAAGGGGTAACATTTTCCTTCCTGGAAGGGTGCCCAACTAACTGAGCCACACCCATCAGGGATTTCCCCACTTCTTACCTTCTCTCTTTTCTCTGCTTGAATTCCATGCTTCTCAGTTTTTGTTCTGAGCACCTGCTGTCCCACCGAAGTCCAGTTGCCTACTTATTGCTACTTGGATATCTACTAGAATAGATAGATACCTTGAACTGAACTTGGACAGCTAGGATTTTTGTGTGGTAAATGTATGTAACAAAATCTGCCATTCTACCCATTTTTAAGTGGTATTGATTATATTTACAATTTGTGTATCCATCACCACTATGCCCAAAACTTTTTTATCACCCCAAACAGAAACTCTGTACCCATTGAGTAATGACTCCCTATTCTTTTCTCTCACTCACGGCACCTGGTCACCTCAGAACTGACCTCTGACTCCGTGAATTTACTGGTTTAGATGGAATCACACGGTATTTGTTCTTTTGTGTCTAATTTATTTCACTCAGCAAGGGTTCAAGGTTTATCCAAGTTATAACATGTATCAGAATTCCATTCCTTCTCGTGGCTAAATAATGTTCTGTATGTGGACATACCACATTTTGTCTACATGTTCATCTGCTGGTGGACGCTTGAGTCATTTCTGTCTTTTGGCTGTGAATGCTCATATACAAATAAATTGATTAGATTAAATATGGATTTTTTTTAAAGATTTAATTTATTTTTTAGAAAGAGGGAGAGAAATGTCAATCAGTTGCCTATCACATGCCCCCAACTAGAGATCTGGCCAGCAATCCAGGCATGTGCCTTGCCCGGGAATCAAACCAGCAGCCTTTCAGTTTACAGGCCGGCACCCAACCCACTGAGCCACACTTGCCAGGGCAAACGTTGCTTACATTTTATTGTTTTTATTTTAATTTAAACGTTAAAAGTTTCTATTTAATTTTTATAAGTGTTTTTAATGGAAAAATTCAAACATAAATATTTAGAGAACAGTATAATAAACCCCTTGTATCTCGTATTTTCAACAATTATTAATATTTTACCGGTGTCGCATCTTTCTTCCTTTTTTAAAAAAAAGGTTTTATTTATTAACTTTTAGAGAGAGAGGAAGGGAGATAGATAGGGAGGGAAACATCAGTGTGTGGTTGCCTCCCACACATCCCCCACTGGGAACCTGACCCACAACCCGGGCCTGTGCCCTGACTGGGAACTGAACCAGCAACCCTTTGGTTCACAGGCTGGCACTCAATCCACTGAATCACACCAGCCAGGGCTCACATCTTTCTTCCTTTATTTGTTTTCTGGAGTGTTCTAAAGCAAATCTCATGCATCCCATTTCACCAGCATGTACTTGCTTTGCAGATTTTTGTTGGTATTTTCGTTTCTCTTTAGTGGTTTCCTTTCAAAATACATATATTTAAGTTAAAAAAAGTTGAGTTGGGTTAAATGTTAAGTCAGTAACAGTGCAGGTGGTATGCAGATATGATAAAAATTGTGAAGGCAGTATATGAATAGTTGATGTTCGAGAGCATTATACTGAAGCACTCATAGTTCTTGAATTTACCATGTTCTTTTTTGTGTCTCCATGCCTTTTACTTACCCTTCCCTCCATCTGCGATGATCTTTCTCCCCCTCCACTATTTAATTTTTACATTTCAAATGTTTTATCTTTACTTTTTTATAATTTCTTTTTTCAGAACTTTTTTTTGTAATATTTTTTGGGAAATGTACTAAATATAAGTCACTTGCCTTACTGTCCTCCCTTCGGCTGGGCTGGGCCAGCTGGGCCCCTTCTGCCTCTTTCTGTGATGTCCAATGGCCTATTTTTGAGCCCTGGGAACTCCACTGGCTTCCCTGGTCCTTTACACGACCGTTTTCTGTTGGGAACAACCACGACACAGTCTGTTTCACACACTGACTCATGGGGTGGAGCCTCCCCATGCTTCTTTCTCACCAGCCTTCCAGGAGGTCTCTGGAACTTCTGAAACATTTCATATTACTTTAAATCAGTAAAGAGGGGCACAATGTCACCTGTGATTCTCAACCAGAGAAAGCCACGCAGGCTTCCTTCTCTCTCTGCCTGTTAGTCCTTTCTTTTGGATGGCGTGCTCACTGGATTTAGGGCATGTGTCTGGCTGTTCCCTTGGCTCCCTTGTGGCCTGTTGGTGGTAGCTATGTGGTCTGTGCTACGCTCAGCCTGGTGCTGCTCCCCTGTGTTCTCCTTCTCTTACGCTCTCTTGCTTAGCCCTGGAAACCAGGGTTCCTTAGCTTCTGTCTTCTGCAGAGCGTTTGAAAGTGTGTGTCCTGCTTTTAATTTCACTAGTAGTCACCTTAAAGTTTTTCAGAAACATTTCTGAACTTTGAAATCAGGAGTAATGTGGTTTATTCTGACTTCTAACTAGATAGAGCATTTGGCAGTTTCCCCCTTTTTTTTTCTACTCTCTTCTACATCTTTTCTCTTTTTTTAAAGATTTATTTTTAGAGAGAGGGGGAGGGAGGGAAATGGAGAGGGAGAGAAACATTATTGTGCAAGAGAAACATTAATCAGTTGCCTC
Source organism: Tonatia bakeri (assembly GCA_004024845.1). NCBI lineage: Eukaryota > Metazoa > Chordata > Mammalia > Chiroptera > Phyllostomidae > Tonatia > Tonatia bakeri. The sequence continues at coordinate 43,590 of PVIA01007221.1, forward strand.
CCACACCCTCCCCCTCCCTGCAAACTGGAGACCTAGCCTGCAACCCAGGCATGTGCCCTGACTGGGAATTGAACCGGTGACCTTTCATCTTTCAGGCTGGTGCTCAATCCACTGGGCCACACCAGCCAGGGCTCTCTTCTATTTCTTACCTTTCGTAAATAAGATCTCATTTTTTTAAATTAAAACATTATAAAATACTGAATTATGTTACATTGGAAACCTGTCTTATAGATATGCTAAGTATCTGTTTGCTTTAAGTTCTTCCTTGGGGGACAATCACAAACTTGTAGAATTGTTGGGGGACAGGGCAGAGAACTTGCTCCTGACCTGCCTGAGAACAAGCTGCTCCACCCTCGGGGACCACCTTGCTCTGTCCCCTGTAGTCCGGATGGTCCTCAGTTCCTTCTGCTCCACGAGTCAGCACTGCAGCTGTCTGATGTGCCCCTGACCCGCCTAGGGTGCTCCATCCCCGGCAGGGGGCCCTGCCTCTCTTCCTGGGGGTGTCATCCACCTGTCCCTCACTGACTCTGGCGGGCCCAGCTGGTCCTCTCACAAAGTCACTTTTCCACGTGTAATTAGTAAATATTCTGTGGTGAGGGCCCCTAAAATGATGTGGCTGTCCCACTTCTTATCCAGTGTTCCGTGTACTCGTGCGTTTGTGTCTGCGAGCCTGCACCCCCATGTGCCCTCTGTTCAGCTCAGCCCTTGGACGCCTCTCTGTGGCTGTCCTGCATGCGGCTCCCTCGTTCCCTGTGTCTGCTTTGTGTTCCATCACCTAGAGTCCTGGCCGGCTGTTGTTGTGACTTCTTTTTACAATTTCACATGTACATTTTTCACTATTCATTTGGCATAAATTTACATCTACAAAACCCAACTCAGCACCTCAAAATTACTCGTTCTTTCCTATTTCTAGCATAACCCACTTAACACCTTACAGCATTTATATATTTACTTGTTTGCTTCCATCTACTAGTCTGTAAACTTCCAGTGTTTTATTCATATTTGTATTCTGAGCACCAAATAGTGCTGGTCATGTAGGTGCTTAATAAATACTTACTGATGGAAAGTGAATGATTCTCAATGGCAAAGTTTTGTTTTTTTTTTAAGATTTTATTTATTTTTAGAGAGAGAGGAAGGGATGGAGAAAGAGGGGGAGAAACATTAATGTGTGGTTGTCTCTCACATGCCCCCTACTGGGAACCTGTCCTGCAACCCAGGCTTGTGCCCTGATTGGGAATTGAATTGGCAACCCTTTGGTTCACAGGCCAGCGCTCAGTCCACCGAGCCACACCAGCCAGGACTCAATGACAAAGTTTTTATAATAGGAATTTTTGCTTCTCCCACATAGTGGAACACAAAATTGGCCTCAGTCCTGACTGGTGTGGCTCAGTTGGTTGGACGTTGTACCACAAAGCAAAAGGTTACCTGTTCGAATCCTGGTCTGGGCGCATACCTGAGTTGCAGGTTCAGTCCCTGGTCGGGCGCATATGGGAAGCAACTGATCAATGTTTCTCATATCAATATTTCTTTCCTTCTCTTTCTAAAATAAAAAAATTGACCTCATAGTGCCCTGGGTGGGTGGCACAGTCCGTTGTACTGTCATACCACATACCAAATGGCTTCTGGTTTGATCTCCGGTCAGGGAGCATTACAGGAGGCAGCCAGTCAATGTTTCTCTGTCCCCTGCCCACCATCCCGGACCTTTCTGTCTCTCTAAAATCAAGAAATATGTCCTTGGATGAGGATTAAAAAAATTAGCTGCATAGTAATATTTTTAATTTATCATGCTGAACTCTGCATGATGAAAACAGCAATAATTTCTCAACATTTTTACATACATTATCCAGTACTTTTCCCTTGGGATTGAACAGGAATGTCCTGTTACAGGGGTTTGTGTCATTCAAGGACGTGACTGTGGACTTTACTCGGGAGGAGTGGCAGCAGCTGGACTCTGCTCAAAGGCACCTGTACAGGGATGTAATGCTAGAGAACTACAGCAACCTTGTGGCAGTGGGTAAGGACATCTTTCCTCTGCAGGTCCTGGTTGGTAGTAACCACCTATTGCTATATAATAACTACTCCAAAATCTAGTGGCTCAAAATAAAAAAGTTCTGTGGGTCAGGAATTTCTAAAGACTTAGCTAGGTGGCTCTGGCTTGTGCTCTTTCACGTGGTTGTGGTCAGATACTGTCGGGCTACAGCCATCTGAAAGCCAGACTGGGAGTCTAGGATCTGTTTCCGGGATGACTCACTCTCGGGGTTCCTGGGAGGAGCCATCAGTTCCTTGTTGTTCAGTGAGCGGAAGGAGACCTCAGTTCCTTAGCTGTGAGCTTGCTCTCACGACATGGCCAGCTTCCCCCAGAGACACTGATCTGAGAGAAGCTAGGAGGGAGTCGCAGTGCCAAAGTCACAGTGCCTTTTATGACCAAGTCTCCAAAATCACACATTACCACTTTTACCTCATTGTGTTTATTAGGAGTGAGTGACTAAGTCCAGCCTAAGCTCCAGGGGAGGAGGATTAGGCCCTCGTCTTGAAAGAGACGGTGTCAAGGGATTTGTGGACATTTAATAAACCCATCATAGTACCCACATGACTGCCTTTCCTTTCCCATTTATTAAATACTGCTTTGTCTCTGAATGCTTAATGAGCTTCATTTCAGGGAATAAGTGTCAAAAACATATTTATTAATTTTCAGTACCCATACTATGCTTCTACTTTCCTGGGAATTTGGATGAAAAGAAAATGGGAACTGCATCTTGCTCATTCCTTGGAGACTAAAGACTGCTGGGCCCAAGTCCTCAGTTTTTATAAATTGAAATATAATGTGTATAGTAAGTACTCAGATCTTGAGTACACAGCTTAACACGGTTTTTCATCTGCATACACTCACTTAACCACTACCCAGATCAAGCTATAGAACATTTCCAGCGCCCAGCAGTCTCCCACTTAGCTCCAGGAGAGAGAACGACTGGCTTCTGTCCCTACACATTTTGTTCGTTCCTCAACTTCACGCAAGTGTGATCATGTAGTGTGCAAGTTCTTGTCGTCTAGCATCTTTCACTGAACTTCATATCTGTGAAATTCAGCCTTGTTTTGGCATGTGACAGAAGCTTGATTATTTTTCTTACTGCTTCGTATTCCATTTAGTGACTATACGGTAATTCATCAGTTGATCCACACTGGCTTTGATGGTCATGTGAGTTATTTCAGATTTCGGCTATCACAAACAAAACAGTTACGCATGTTCTTTTTTTTTTTTAATGAATGTTCTTATACATATTCTCTGATAGAAATAGGATTTCGGTTCTGTTAGGTGTGTATATATATCTATAGGAATAGCATTTCTGGGTCATAGGGCATAAGCATATTTATCTTTGGTGGATACAACCAGACAGTTTCCAAAGACGTCATACCAATTTGTATCCTACTAGCAATGTATGAGAGTTCCATCAAGCTTTGGTGATGTTAGTCTTTAATTTTAGCCATTCTGATACATAAAATGTAATGGGCCCGAGTTCTAGGATGGTTGGTTGTCCACTAATGCCCAAGTCCTATATCATTTCCCATAAACAGGGTATCAGTCTCTGAAGTCAGATAAAATCTTCTTGTTGAAACAAGGAGAGCCATGGACGGCGGAGGGAGAAATCTCAAGTTGGGCTTATCCAGGTAAGTGAGAACCTGGCATATGGGAGGCAGGGACGTAAGATTCGTATTGAGTAAGGACATGTCTAGCCTTGACATGCTTTTAGGAAATCATTTTTGAAAGCCATAGATGTTTAGAAATGGCTGAGGACCACACATGGCCGTGGGATTGTTGAATACCTAAATGGCACTGCTACATATTAAATGCCTATATGATCCTTTTTTTCTTTTTTGCTTGAATTTTGCTACCTATAGTTTGGCTCTTATCTATGTCCACATCATTTAGGACATTTCTTAATCAATTGGCCTCCCTTGGCTAACAACTTCAGCACCCATTCTCCCCAGATGGGTGTATACTCCTCTCCTTATGCATGCAGGCCATCCAGGCATTCTGAGATATACTATATTTCAAAGTTACTGAATGATATTCATATTCTTTCTAAGTGCTTCTATTTTTCTTTATTTCAGTGTGAAATGTCTTAGAGTTATACTATCTTTTGTTTTTTAAATTTTTTCACGACTTTAAAAAAAAAGATTTTATTTATTTATTTTTAGAGATGGGGGAAGGAAGGGAGAAAAAGAGGAAGAGAAACACTGATGTGTGAGAGAAGCATCAATTGGCTGCCTCTCACACATACTCCAACTGGGGACTGAATCCACAACCCAGGCATGTGCCCTGACTTGGAGTCGAACCTGTGACATTTTGCTTTGAGGGATGCCCAACCAACTGAGCCACACTGGTCAGGACTTTTTCAGGACTTTAATAAAGAAATATTCCTTCTCTGCCTGTCTTCCTTTTCCATTACTTTCTCTATGACCATTTTTACTTGATTCTTTATTTTATTTTTACTGTCTTCATTGTTTCCCTGCCTATTTTCAATGCTGCTTATTAAATTTTCATTTGAGTGTATTCTCCCTGCCTGTATCTTGTAATTTCATCTTCCACCTTTTTCCCCCGAGTTTATTCATTTCATTTTTATCTCTCCCCTTTTTTTCCCCATTTAATTTTTTTATAAAGTTCTGTTTCATGGTGTTTTCCATGTCCTCATGGTTTGTTTGAATGTATTTAATTTTATTTGGAGTTCAGACAAAATTTTCTTCTGCTTCATGGCTAGATTATTTTTTGTTTTTGTTTTTGTTTCAGGGGACAGTGTCCTCTGTTGATTTCTATACAAATTCATTTTCTGATTTTTCTATAGTTTTCTATGGACTTTACTTTTCTTCTGTTAACTTTTATCATATCATGGTATAAGATTCTAATTCAATGGAGTTCTTCCTTTTTTAAATTTTTATTTATTTTTTAGACAGAGGGGAAGGGAGGTAGAAAAACAGGGAGAGAAACATCAGTGTGTGGTTGCCCCTTGCGTGCCCCCCACTGGGGACCTGGCCTGCTACCCAGGCATATGCCCTGACTGGGAATCGAACCAGTGACCCTTTGGTTCACAGGCTGGAGCTCAATCCACTGTGCTGCACCAGGGCTGGAGTTCTTTTCCACTAATACAGTAAAGTCTAGGTATTTTAGTAGGATCCCTCACTTCCTTTCTTCCTTCCTTCCTTCCTTTTTGTGATTGGGGAGGAGTTTTAAGTTTTCTGGTTTTGTGGTTCTCTTTTTTCCTCTTTTTTCTTTTCTTCCCAGTCACTACCACCCAAAAGTAGAGGGTATGTTTTCTTTCTTTTTCACCTTTTCTTCCTCTGAAGTCACCTGTTCTTCTAACTCAGGATTGCTCCCTTTAAATAGAACCTGCCCCATTCCATGCCTTTTTAGGTCATCTGATACTTTAAGATACATCTATAGTCCTATAAAATCCCTTTTCTGCAGTGCGCTCTAATCTGTATAGTTACTTATACAGTATTTTTATATTTAGTGTGGGCTTAATTGTTCTGCTGATCACTTTAACTTATTCTCAGTTCTTTTTTGCTACCATCCTTTCTTTGTCTTTCCTGAAGTTACTTTTTGGTCTGCCTTTGCTCTTCACAGAGCCTCGTGGTGGAATGGGGGTGGGGCAGAAGTGTGGGGGACCATTTGGAACCATGATATGGAACCTTGATTGAGTTCATGAACTCTTCTTTTTCCCATCCTATCTTTTTTAATGTCTGCTTGTTCTTCTGTCTTTGGGTTTTAAGATCATACTCTTACATTTCAAAGCTGACCAACCATACTCATGATCAGTTTGCTGTTCTCATTAAAATGAAGAACTTTGTGTTTTGTTTTATATTTTTCAAAGCTCAAGAGTGAAGTAACATCATTACATTTTGGATTTTTTCAGCCTTTGAAATTAGACCCAAAGTGAAAGAATTAACTCCACAGAAGATCATTTCTGAAGAAGTGGTACTCCATAACATGATAGGATACTCAATTTCTGAAGATGGGAAACTGAGAGGTGATACAAATCACTGGGAAAACCAAGACAAGTTTTTGAACCCGGTTGCATTCGGTAATAATGAGTCACTGACTAAGGAGCTAAACCATGAATGTAATACACTGGGGAAAGTGTTTCATCTGAACGCAGCTAATGAGCACATCAGGGCCTCCACGCACAGGTCACACCTCTTTACACAACCACAAACTCTAAGCAGTGGGAAACATAAATGTATTCAGTGTGGAAAAGCCTTCACTGGAAAGTCAGGACTCATTGTTCATCAAAGAATTCATACTGGAGAGAGACCATACAAATGCAGTGAATGTGGAAAAGCCTTTACTCAGAAGTCACAACTCACTGTACATCAGAGAACTCACACAGGAGAGAAACCCTATGAGTGTAGAGAATGTGGGAAAGCATTCATCCAAAAGTCAAACTTCATTATTCATCAGAGGATTCACACAGGGGAGAAACCCTACGAATGCAGTGAATGTGGGAAAGCTTTCATAAAAAAGTCAGCACTTAGGGTACACCAAAGAGCTCATACTGGGGAGAAACCCTATGAATGCAATGAATGCGGGAAAGCTTTCATCAAAAAGTCAACACTCAGTGTACATCAAAAAGCTCACACTGGGGAAAAACCCTATGAATGCAGTGAATGTGGGAAAGCCTTCATCTGGCGGTCACAGCTCGTTGTACATCAGAGAATTCATACGGGGGAGAAACCCCATGGGTGTAGTGAGTGTGGAAAAGCCTTCAACAGGAAGTCAGAGCTAAGGTTACATCACAGAACTCATACTGGGGAGAAACCCTTTGAATGTAATGAATGTAAAAAAGCCTTCATTCAGAAGTCAGATCTCATTATACATCAGAGAACTCACACTGGGGACAAAAGATACCAATGCAATCAATGTGGGAAAGCCTTCCTCCGGCGTTCTCAGTTCATTGAACATCAGAGGATTCATACTGGGGAGAAACCCTATGAATGCAGTGACTGCAGGAAAGCTTTTATCCAGAAATCACAACTCATTGTGCATCAGAGAATCCATACTGGGACTAAGCCATATGAATGCAGTGAGTGTGGAAAAGCCTTTAGCAAGAAGTCACATCTCACTGTGCATTACAGAATACATACTGGAGAAAAACCCTATGAATGCAGTGAATGTAGAAAAGCTTTCAGCAAGAAATCGACTCTCACAGTTCATCAAAGAATTCACATTGAACAGACACCCTTTCAATTGAATGAGAAAACTTTAATTCAGTGATCAAAATTTTATTGCATATCATAGAACTTACATGGCTAGAAATTATATGAATTTACATGGGAAGCCTTCATTAATAGCTCCAGAATTATTAAGCACTACAAAATTCATACTAAGAAGCAAGTTTGAAAAATCACGTTTCAAAACAAAACACTGCTATATTGGACATTTTGGTTCAGACGTAACAGTAAGGGTTTTTTATAGTATGCTAGAAAAATCTCAGTTACATATAATTGACTTGTTAACTGTAAAGGACAACCTTTTAAAATGTGGAAGTAAACTGATTAATCAGGACAACAATGGGACAACCATGTGTAATCATCTTGCAAGTGATGTAGGAATGGCATTCAAACCCAAATTGCGTTAGTGGAAAGTGAATATGGATATTTACACCTGCCTGCCTTCACACTCAATGACATCATTTCCCCCACATCTTAAAACACAAAGGGTAAAAGGATTAATTGTGGCTGCAAAAGCAGTATGGTTTGTTACCTAACAAGAGTATAAAAGAGTATTACATATAGATCTTCCTCACTTTCTTGATGTGTATAGAATAAAGACGATGAAACCTAAGTATTTATAAAGACTTCAGTAGTCAGTGGTAGATTTAAAACAATATGTAAAGCATGCAGGGAAAAGAGAGACACCAAATAACGCAAAGCTGAAAGAAGACAGCAGCGTGACTGTGGGCAGTGTTGTTCTCAACACGTGACAGACGTGGTTCTGCACAAGGAGTTTCTGTGCATACTCCTGTTTTCAACTCAGTAAAGTGTTTACATAAGCACTGTTATGTACACTGCAGGGTCTTTGTACACTTGCGATGGTCAGAGATTTTTAAAAGCTTCCTTTATTGTACGTGTCTACCATACAAGCACTCTACTAAGCATTTTGACGTGCACTCTTTAATTGTTGCAGCAAATGTGTGAGACTGGCATTACCACCGTTCTATAGACGCGGCAAGTGGAGATGGACATGTTCCCTGATGCAGCAAAGGCCACGTGGCGGTGGAGAGTTGGAGTTTGGACCAACTTCTTAGCCCCCACAGTGTCCTGTCCTACTGGGGACATGGAGGACTGGGCGCCATGTCACCTCACCTCCAGATAGAATTGAGTTGGTTTGAACATCACATGGTTTTCTGTATTCTGTTTCTACATTATGTTGAATAATTTAACAAGAAACGTATTTTAAAGGTTATTAGATTCCAGTTTCTTATTTGTGGAATCTGTTGGGGCTACAGTGTTTATGAGATACTGGTTCATGTGTATCTGTTTTGCTGCCCTGTAAATTTCCTGTGACAGCCGAAATATTAGAAGTTATACTGTTATTTTTTAGTTTGAAAAAAATTAAGCCTGTTTTATTGAGCTGTCATTTTATTATCACAAATAACTTCTTTAATTTTCAAATTCTGTCATTATCCAAGGTATGCTTTCCTTTTAAAAACAGTAACCTAATCTTGTATGTTACAAATATTTATTGTCAAATAATATTATGAAAAGAGGGATTGCTATAAAAATACCCTTAAGTCTATTTTTTAATTAATTAATTAATTTTTAAAGACATGGAAAGGAAAGGAGAAAGAGAGGGAGAGAAACATCAGTCTGTTGTCTCACACGCCCCCAGCCAGGGACCAGGCTTGAAGCCTAGGCATGTGCCCTGACAGGGAATTGAACTGGTGACTTCTCGGTTTTCAGGATGATGCCCAACCCATTGAGCCACACCAGCCAGGGCTAAATTGTTTTCTTGAATGAAAGTGAAGCTGCTGTATCATTTTGAACCTGATTTTAAATTTTTTAGATCAAATACTTCTTAGACTTTAATGTTTCAGAATCAAAACTTGTGAATAATAACCATGATTATTAATTTAATTAAAAAATAGAACAATTTCCTGAAATGGCCTGATCAGGATCTAAGAAAATATTTAACTTTTAAATAGTGATTTTAAATTAAAAGAAGTGAATTGCAGACATTTTTTATTAGTCATTTTGAAGATGAATGTTGGTCTGGGATGTAAATGTATGGGATTGTTTTGAACAAACATGTCGGAAACTAAAATATCCATGTGTCTTGTCCTTCAGTGTTGTCATCTTATAAACTCTGATAATGCAAATTTTGCAGTCATAACAATCATTTGTCAAACTCCTTTTAGACTTTCCTTGAGGTTCAGTTTACCTGTTAGGCCTCGTATGAAACCAAGTAATATTTTCAGAGAGACTTCAACCATTAGCATTCATTGTGTTTAGCATTTATCCCTCTTCACTCTCATCCCTTTAATTCTGTGCATAATTTCAGCAAGAAGAAAGCTTTATACTCCTTCTATTTCATTTCATGTCCCAGATTCTTATAAGATTCAGTACCTTCATTTTCAAATGTTTACCTTCTACTATATGGTTTCCTACACACAGCTAGTAATTCCATGACCATTAAAGAGGAAGGGGGTTCCTGTACATTTTTGTAATTGTCTCCTAATATATTTGACATATTAGCCTATTTGCTTTTATTCTATTAAAAAGGGTACCTCATACTTCCTCCTTTCCACTTTAGTAGTGCTACTATTAGATACTTCCTGAGCACTGTGAGTCAAGCACTATCTCAGTTTTTTTAAAAAGTACGCAGCACTCCGTGAATGTGTGTGTCACCCTTGCATAGGGGCCGTGGTGGTCTCTGTTTCATTCCAATTTAAGTCTGTGCTGCTGAAGCGAGCACAGCCTGTTCTCATTTTAAACAAGTGGAATTTGAGAGATTGTGCAAGAAACCATGGCTCCTGCCCAGGCTTTGAGACATTACACAGTACATAAACTCTTAAATATTTCAAAGTCTTTAGGCAGAGTTAAAAGTTGAAACAAATGGAGCTACCTAATAATGTAGAAAATAGGCCTTAGGTTGCTTTATAGGTGAATGGTCAAAATGTTAATCATGTCTGTCACTGAGATGCTGGTGTTTATTGAAAGGTTAATATGGTGATGGTCACTTCAATTATTAGGTGTCATGCTTGTTTCAACTTCAGAGTTGTTTTTTTTCTTTCACAGCTGAGCTCTATCCTATTTCAGACATTCTTAGAATATAACAGGTCAAAATGTCATGCCAGTGTGCTGGGGGCAGGATGGGAGGGAATCCAGCCATGGATTTTTTTCTGATAAGTTGGAGAAAATGGAATTTCAACGCCTTTTCTATTTGGTAGCCTACATAGGGTTGAATCCCAAGAGAAATTAGATAATATTGAAATGAAAACAATACATCAATGTATTGGGGATGCTATTAGAGTAGCACTTAGAGAAAATTGTATAGTTTTAACTTATTTTATTAGTGGAAATGTCAATTACTTAAGCTTTCGCCTTATGAAGATAGAAAGATATGAGTGATAAAGCCCAAAATAAGTAGGAGGATATAAGTAATAAATATAAGTGCACAAATCAATGAATTAGAATCGGTCAGACTACAGGCCAAATCTGGCTAGTTGCCTTTTTCCATATGGTCCTTAAACTAGAATCATTTTTTAAAAGAGTGGATTGTAAAACAAACTAAACTGCAACAGGGGCCGGAAGTGATTCACAAAACCTAAACTATTCACTATCTGGCACTCCACAGAAAATGTCAATCCTGGAACTGGAACATAAACAATAGAGAAAAGTCAATGACAACAAAAGGCGATTCGCTGAAATAATCAGTACAATTGACAAATCTTTGGATGGGCACATTACAATAAAGAGGAGACAGAGATTACTAATGAATAAAGGAGGTGACACCACTATTCTATAATTAATGAAAAGGAAGTTATTAGTAACTTCATTTCAAAAATTTGCTAGTTACATTAAATAACTATGTCCTTGAAATAATGTCCTTGAAATAACATGAGTTACTGAAACTGGGTAAATAAGAGAATACTCAAAATAGCCCAACAACAATGAAAGGAATTTAATTTATAATTTAAAGCCTTCCCTAAAAGAAAACCCTAGGTCTATATGGTTTCACAGGTTCCACTCAGCCATTTTTAAAGAGGAAATCTCACCTAAAATTCCTGCCTTTAAAAACTGGTAAAAATCCTCAAGACAAAGGACGGTAGTAGCCATTCTCTCCCGTGAGCGCGCCCACACCTCCCCGCCTTCCTCAGGCTTGCGTCTTTGCTTTCTCCTAAGTGCTGAGGGTTCCACTGAGACTTTCAACCAGGGAGAGCAGAGGGCAGCTGATCCTGTCTCCAAGGGCCCTCCTTTTGCCTAACTCCAGTGGGTTACAAAGCACCTCCACCTAGGCTCAATCCTGTTGGGGTGTTCTTGCTTCTTTCATCCCAAGCCCTTCCTTTATTTCACTGTCCTCATCTTTAATAAACGTTCTCTCAAAATCATCTGAACTCATGTCTTGAAATCTTTCCTGCATGAAGTCAAGAAGCCACACATTCCAGACCGCGGCGCAGCAGACCCACCTTGGTCCCAGTCCCTGTGTGGTGACATGATCATCTGTTCCATCTATTTACGCATTCATTGTTTGATTTTAGCATGAATCCTGACTGGGGAGCAAAGCTGCAATCCGGGCTTATCAGGACAAGGCTCTATCCAACTGAGCTAGCTACTTCCCAGGGTCTCTTAATTTTTTAAGTACATATAGTACATATGTAAGCATATATGATTATATAATTTGTATGTCTATGCATAGAAACAACCTATTTTTATTTTTATTGAATGTATTGGGATGACATTGATTAATTAAATTATACAGGTTTCAAGTGTACGACTATAATCATCTGTATGTTGCATGTTGCATTCACCACTCAAAGTCAAGTCTCCTTCCATCACCATTTATCTCCCCTTTATCCTCTTATACCTCCCCCCACCCCTTTTTCCTCTAGCAGTCACCATACTCTTGTCTGTGTCTGTTATTTTTCTTAATCTCTTCACTTTTTTCCCACCCAGGTCTTCAACCTGAGAGAGGGCTTTTAATTTTATTTTAATTTTGTTATTTTTCCTTTTCCTCATCCTTATTCTTTATTTTCTGCAGCCCATATATATTCTTTGTATAGATAAGAGTTAGGTATGTACATTCCCTTTTAATTAAATTCATTTGTTGGGCTTTATTTTCAAGAACAGTTGTGGAGAAGGGCACAAATTACAAGGATTCGTCAAAGCACTATTTTAGTAGCATTAAAGTGAACATAAGCTAAATTACTAACAGAAAGAAAAAAAGCCCTAGAAAAAATATTTATTTCCAGAGTATGATCTTATTCAGCATTTCATCTCCTGTCCTCTCACACACACCGGTATTCATGATGAGGAATGGGACTATCAGATTTGTTTTTAGAATCACGCACACACGCACACACGCACACACGCACACGCACACCATGGCGTCCATAGTTACTCTCTTTGTTATGGAATCCATTTAGTTTGGATTTTTTCCCGTCCTCTTGCTTATCTGTTATTTGTAAAAGGTTACTTATAAATCATCTATTGATATACTGATATAACGAATAGCATTGCCTTTGTGTAACGGGAACATTTTAACGAATAATTTGCATCCCTTTGGGTAAGTATTTGCCTACGGCAAAAGAGATTGTTTTCTTTTCCTTTCTCTTTTTCACTTAAACCTCAAGGGTAAGGTACATTTGCAACTCTCGCTACCAGGGAAAGGCGCTGGGGAGCCTGCAGCAGACGCAGCTGTAGTGCTCCCTGCCTTGCAGAGCGTGCTGGGAAGTGTAGTTCCAGGCGGTCACATGCTCAGGTTCACCTCCTGGTTTGCCGGATCTGGATACCCCGACAGTGTTCTTTTTATAAAAAAAAAAAAAAAGGTTTTATTTATTTACTTTTTAGAGAGAGGGGAAGGGAGGGGGAGAGGGAGAGGAACATCCACCGGTTGCCTCACGCACGCCCCCAACTGGGGACCTGGCCTTTAACCCAGACGTGTCTTAACTGGGAATCGGAAGGGTTACCTTGCCAGACTAAGTACAACCCACTTTCTGAGGAGCTGGTGAGTTCGTTCTTTCACTGACCCTTGCACTGGAGTGGGAGTTGGGGAGGAGCTCCGTTTGGGACTGCCCCCATCCCTGGAGATGGGGCTGAGTTGGAGAGGCCTGAGACATCGCTAGGTGGCAGCCGGGCGGGGAGGGGCGGGGAAGAAAGGCGGAGATTAGGGGGTGGAGTTTGGTTTACGTGGGAGTGGAGTGCAGAGTGGTAACGTGAACCCCGCATCCCGCTTTTGCAGGCCTAGGGCTGTCTCAGTGTTAGAGAGAGTCCTGGTTGTCCATCCCAGACTTAAGGGTCAGGTGTTTGGGCGCTCTCTTCTGGGCTGGGGGGCAGGGAGAGTACGAGGACGGAGCTTGGGGCTTTTGAGTCTCTGGCTGTGATGGGACCAGTTGGGCAGATGGATACTCAAAGAGGAGGGGCTGCCCTTCCAGACTTTGGTGGGAAATTGCAGAAAAACTGAACTTAGGAACTTAGTGGCGCTAGAATTTAGGTCTCCTGGTACCCAGTTCTTTTTCCTTTGAAACGCACCTCTAGAGGTAGCTTTTGTTTGGTTTTGTAAGTAAATTTCTGAAACCTCTTCTGTAAAGAACTGTAGAATTCGTTCTGTACTTTCTGCAGGTAATTAGCAGTTGATCTGTGTTCTTTGACATAGCATTTGTGAATGCACCTTGAAAAACTTAAAATGCTTTACAAGTGTTATTTGTGGTCTTTATTGATGAACGTGGAGACTGGTGTCCTCGATATCCCCAGCACGAAAGGGCCTGAACTCCGGAGTTAATGCTGTGTCTGGATTGCCAGATCGGAGCTATGTCCCTGAACACTGCAGAGACCACCGAGACAGGGTCAGGGTTCCAGACGGCAAAGCCAACGGCCTTTCCTTTTGTGCTCTGCAGGGAAGGAACCTGACCCTGGACTCCCTAAGACCTTATTTTTAGGGAAGGTGTGGGTTATATCCAAGTAGTCAGGCAGGGTTCCCATAAAGACAATCCTCATTTCTCCAGGCCCCATTCCTCTTACAGCTCTGCCTTCCCAGGTCCCTACCTGGTTAGGTAAGATGGTGTTAAGGAGGAGGAGCTGACCTTTGGCCCCTGGCTGCATTGTTGTCAGGTGAGCAAAACTTTTCAAGCCTGCATCTTAAGCGTGGTGTAAGATTTGTATCTTAAGCTGGGTTTGACTTCTGGTTAGCACCTGAAGATGGAAAAATCACATGTAGTTAAATATTCCTTGTAAATCTCTTAAATTGCTCTTAATTTATATGTAGAGGTTACATGTATACAACTACCCAGTAATATATTTATAAATGTACCCACATTTGTTCTAAGCCAGTTGTCCCTAGATCATTTATTGAATTTCCATCCTTCTCTAAATATTTGAAGTGCCATGTTTATCATCTATTAAATCCCTATAAAAGTAAAGACCCATTTCTAGACTCTTCATTGTTTTACGATTCTTTCTGTCTGTCCTTGTGTCAGTACCACCGTGTTTTAATAAACATAGATGTATAATGCTTTGATTTATAATGTAGAGAGATCCCTCCTCATCCTCATCTTTTTTCTTGTTCACAAATACATCTAATTGGGAGGTGTATTAGTTTTGTAGGGCTGCTGTAATGCAGTACCACAAACTGGGGGGCTTACCACACCAGAAATTTATTGTCACTCATTTCCGCAGGACAGAAGTCTGAAACCCAGGAGTTGGCATGGCCACGCTGGCAGTATTTGGCATTCCTTGATTAGACAGAGGCTCTACAACCTTAATCTTTGCCTTCATTGTCACACGGTATTCTCGCTGTGTGTTTCTGGGTCAACACATGACCATCTTCTAAGGACACCAGTCACATTGGAGTAGGGTGCCACTCCAGTATTATTAGTTAATAATCTTAACTAATTATATCTGCAGTGACCCTATTTCCATGTAAGGTCACATTCTGAAGTACTGAGGATAGGACTTCAACTTTTAAAATTTTGGCAAGGGCACATTTAACTCACAACAGGAAAGAACTGGCATCTTTAAAGTATTATGCCTTCTCATCCCAAAACATGGATTTTCCACTGTTTTTCTTCAACTGTTGAGAAGTCAGCAGTGCTGCTGTTTCCAGTGACTGTGCCTGGTTCTTAGACTGCTTTATGACTGTTTTCTGCCTTTGACTTTCCGAAGTTTGACTGCGATATCCTAGGTGGGAATTTCTTGGTATTTAGCTTTCTTATGGTTTGGGGATTCTTGAATGTCTGTCATCAGGTGGGGAAATTTTCTACCCTAATTCCTTCGAATATTGCATCCTGATTGTTCACTCTCTCTGTTTTGAGACTCCAGTTATGCAGATGTTAGAACTTTTGAGCAAGTCTCATAGATTTCTTATGCTCTAATCCTTCTTTATGAAAAATATATATGAAAAGAACCATATAAATTGTGTCATCAGGAAGTAAAACATAAAACGAGGCTAAAGGTGCTCTAAGGAAAACAAGCTGTAGGAAAATAGTTGAGGTAAATAGGAGATTAACTGACATATAATGAGGTATCTTCCTGTTTTTATTGATAAGCTTTTTATTAGAATAGTTCTAGATTTACAGAAAAATTTCAAAGATGGTGCTGAGAGTTCCCATACAGCCCACAGCCAGTTTTCCCTATTGTGGTGCTGTGATTGGCAATAAGAAATATACAGGGTGGGGCAAAAGTAGGTTTACAGTGTGAGTACAGGAAACAGTTTATACCCGGGTTATTATTTATTAATTATTGTATTATTTTCCACACGAACAACTGTACTCCTACTTTTGCCCCACTCTGTATATATTTGGCCTTTATTCTCTTTTATGACGAAGAGCTTCTAACACCCTTGGAATTTTCTAGTTGAAGAAAACAAGCAAGGAGTCTTTTGTTATGTTAATGAGGTGACTTTGGGACTGCACCTAAGGTGGAGACTGGTTGTTAGAACTAACCATGTGATTAGAGGGCTGGAACTGTGACTTTCAGTCCCACCCCCCTGACCTCCAGGGAGGATAGGGGGTCTGGAGGTCCAGTTCAATCATTAATGACCAGTAATTGAATTAGTCTTGACCATGTAATGAAGCCTCTACAAAAATCCAAAAGGAGGGAGTCTGGAGAGCTTCTAGGTGGGTGAAAACATGGAGATTTGGGAAGAGTGGCAGGCCTGGAGAGGGCATGGAAGCTCTGTGCCCTTTCCCCGTACCTTGCCCTCTGCGTCTCTTCCATCTGACTGATCCTGAGTTACCCGTATTTTGCCATGTATAATGCATACTTTTTGCCCACATTTTTGAGGGAAAAATAAGGATGCACATTATACATGGGTATAATTACATGCCATGGACATATTAATCCCATGTACAATGTACACAAAAGCGTGGGCGTGCATTATAAATGGCATTAAGGGATTTAGTCCTTTATGATCTTTGAGTACTCTGGGAAGAAAACAAACAGGAAACCAAATTTTAATCCTAATTTTGCTTGGCAAGAATAAATCATACCGGAGGGAGTTAATGGTACGATGCAAATGTGTAATGCTCTTAGATAATGCTATTAGGAGTTCTAGCTCCACATAGCTCTCTCCCTGCTTACCGAGATAAGCAGGTGTAGCCAGTACTTGGGGCCAGTCTCTTTCCTCTGAGATTATGTATGAAATAGGAAAGACTTCCCAATGTTTGTATCTCTAACTCCTTTTTTCCTATGTCCTGAAAGCATCACTTTTTAAAATTTTATCCTCACCCAAGGACATGCTTATTGACCTTAGAGAGAGGGGAAGGGAGGGAGAGAGAGAGGGAAAGAAACATCAGTGTGAGAGAGAAGCATCGATTGGTTGCTTTTCGTATGAGCCCTGACTGGGACAGAACTTGAAACCTAGGCGTGTGCCCTGACTGGGAATCATACCCTCAGCCTTTTGGTTTACGGGATGATGCTCCAAACAACTGAGCCACACTGGCCAGGGCACCATCACTTTATTTTTTGATTGATCCACTTTTCTTTATGTGTATTGCTACCATCAGGGAATAGGGTTATAACCATGCTCATTTATGCATTACCTACTTATGATATCCTTATAGTTTCTATTTCTTGAGTTTATGTTTTTTATCTCTATATCTATTTATAGATATCAATAGGTAGGTAGATAGATATTTTTTATTTTCAGTGTATTTGTAGGGAAACTTTAGTATTGCTTCTGAATATTCTCAGCAGTAGGCACCAAATAATGTACTTTTGGCCACTGTTGAACTTAGAACCTTGAGTTCAAAGTTTCTCCACTTCATCATTTTCAGTTGAGAGCTTTTCTGTTTCTTTCAAAAATGTTTGCATGAATGATCCCTTAGTGAGTAGGTATTTATTTGATGTTTTAGGAAATAGCATTGAAGGTTGTGCCAGTGGACTTTACCTTGTAGGAATGAAAAGAATCAGACCATTTTCAGGCAATGTATAGAGTTGTGGTAGGAACTGCAGGAGATTTTTCTTATTGCACAAGTATAGCTTTATAATTAGTACAAATTGCCAGATTGCAGTGACTTTTTCCTCAAATGCTACAGTGTGGGGGGTTATGGGATTTACAGTTGCTTATCTGAGTCTGGGCTTTGAGTTTAAGGACCAGAGATTTTAAATTTTGTATGTGCACAGATTTCTTTCCTTCCCCTCCCCTCCCCACCTCTTCCATCCCCTCTCTTCCCTCCCCTTCCCATCCCTTTCCTTTCTTCCACTAAACAGGCAATAGCTCTTTACTTTAGAACATTGTAAGTAGATAATTGCGTTACCTTAACAGAATGAACATTTTTGTGTCTCAGAATTGCTAGAGATAACCTAGGACACAATTCTGTAATCTCTTATAAACACTTAAGTCCATATCCTTCGCCAAGATTAGGATATCAGCTTTTAAATTGGATGTTATCTTACAAGTAGGAAGAACCATATTAATAAATCACAGAACCTTGAGGTGGTGAAAATACAATACAGTCTACAGATAATGTGTTATAGAATTGTGTGCCTGAAACCTGTATAATTTTATTAACCAGGGTCACTCCAATAAATTCAATAAAGAGGGGAAAGTAATAAATGAGTACTATTAAAAAACAGATAACAGAAAAAAATGAAGAAATGTCACAAAATACTTGGTCAAGAAAAAGTCGGATAGCAAAGTAACAACCAAGTAGCTAGAAATCCTTGTAAAGAACAGTCCCTCTGTGTGTCGTGGTGGTGTTGCTAACAACATCAGTACTAGGAGGTTGCCTTGGAAATGTTGGTTGGAGCCCCCTTTTCTGTGTAGAAAACTGGGTTCACTTCATGGGAATGACATCAACTTCACTTCTGCAGGTCTTCATCCATCTGCCCACCTTTCTGTGGCCTCAGGGGAGGACTTGGCCCTCTCCCATTGTCAGTTAGTGTCTCCGCCTGTACCCAGGATTCCATTCTTCTCCGCTTGTTTTAGGACCTTGATTTAAGGATGTTTTTCATCATTCAATCACTTCCTGTCCTAATTTCAGACATTCAAAAGTTTTTCTTGCTTTAAAGAGAGCATATTGCACAATAATTTAATTTTTTATTTCTTTCAATTTTATTCTTTCCTCTCAGCACCAAACTTTTCCTACCTGTAGCTAACTGCCCTAATTCCTGCTCTGTTTCAGTCTTTGATGTTAGATTCTTATTTTCTCTCTCTTTTTTTTTTACTAGAAGTATTTTGAAAAGACTCGTGAATTCTTTCATGATAGCAACCTGTTCTTTAGTCCTGTCTGTATTCAAACTTTCTGCTCTATCGGGTATTTTGTCTCTGCTTGTGTGACATCACTAGGTTCTTTTCTGTTCGGATCTCTTTCCAAGTGCTTTGTCCTGACCTTTACTTTCTCCCTAACACAAATGCATGTACTTTTAAGATTTATATTCTACTCATTTATTTTTTAAACTCAATTAGTTTATTGTGATATCCTCAAATAGTCTTTGCATGTCATTAATTCCCTGATAAATTTGTGTAGTCCATATATTTCATTTTCATTCTGTCCCCAGAGTTTCCCCAGCCTACATTCTCTCTCCACTGAGTGTCCCACCTCATTTGAAATCACTTTAAACTCACTGTGGTGAAAATGAAATCAGGGCCTCTTGGCCCTTCTTCAATATTTCTACCATTAGTACCACTATTAGTTCCAGTCTGTTTGATTAGAAACCACTCTGTCTTTATGAATCTCATTTTGTAAGAATTGCCCATAATCAATGACAGTATATTTTGTTTCTTTGTTCCTTTTTATGTTGTAGATTTACTCCTGTACTAAATTCTTACTAGTAATTTCCCAATCTGGGCCCTCATCATTTATGTTATATTTTCCTTCTGAATTCAATAATCTTATTCTTGCATTATCCACTTTAGATTAAATTAACAAGCATCTTCACCTAAAACATCACATATTTATGTTATTACTATAGCAGAAAACTTCAATTTTTTTTAATCTGCCACTACATGGCATTGAATGGCTGTTTAGTTGTCAGAATGTTTTATTGTTCGATTCCATTTCTCTGTTCCCTTTTTATTTTTTACCTTTGCTTTACAGATACTTACATTTGAGTTAGTGTCACTAACTTTTTGCCCCATCATGTACTTTATTGTATCTTCACCTTTGAGTAAATTGGGCATTTCATCTCAGTAGCTGCTGTTTCTTTTTTTGTGCCTATCTACAGTAATCCTTCTTTAAACTTATGTATAAATCAGGACATACCCTGCATAACCTTTTGTTTTATACATACCACTGGTTTATTTTTATTATATATTTTTTCTATAATTGATGAGCAAGTTTTGTTTTCCCCTTTTGTATTTCAGAGGAAAGAGATACGGTCTTCCACTTAGTTCGGGACCCTGTATCCAAAGCCAGAGAATCAACTCCAAAACGGAACACTTCTGAAAAACAAGTAGTGCCATGGCGTGACACTAGAAAAATTTAGCAAATTTTCAAATGATGATTTCTAAAATTTCACATTAGAAGAACTGGATTTTGATAACCAGTTTGAGAAACACCAGTAAAACAAAATTACAAAGAAACTCAATTAAGAGAAAGATCATGAATATAATTTGGGGGAAATATTTAATCTGAGCTCAAACCTTTTAAAACAACTGTGAGTTTCTAAAAGATAAAGATTTCATAATGGTGATACAAATGGTAGGAGCTTAAAGCATAAGTCTGCTTCAATTGATTTTTTAAAAGTAATTTATAAATGAAAAATAATTTATTAGATGTAAGTAAGGATGCATTTATATCTGAAACCTTACTTATTCTAGGAACAATTTAAAGGTGAGGCCATAGTTCAGTTGTCATGGAATCTGAGAAAATTTGTGTGAGAGAGAGACATGAATGTAAACTATGTGGTAAAGTCTTCAGCCGGAACAGTAACCTTATCCAGCATCAAAGAATGCATACTGGAGAGAGAAACCTTATGAGTGTCATGAATGTGGGAAAGCTTTTAGCCACATTTCAGCCCTTACTCAACATCACGGAATTCATACTGGGGAGAAACCTTAAGAGTGTAATGAATGTGAAAAAGCCTTTAGCCACCCACAGGTCCTCCCTTAGAAATCATGAGAGAATTCATATGGGAAAAAACCCCTATCCCTGCCATGAGTGTGGGAAAAGCTTTTAGCCATATTTCAGCCCTCACTCAACATCACGGAATTCATACTGGGATTCTGAATGTGGAAAAACCTTCAGCCGGAGCACCCATCTTATTGAGCATCAGGGAATTCATTCTGGGGAGAAATCTTACCAGTGTAAGGAATGTCAGAAAGTTTTTTGCCACAGCATATCACTGATTTGACATCAAATAACTCACACAGGAGAAAAGCCCTATGAGTGCAATGAATGTGGAAGGGCCTTCAACTGGAGCACACATCTTACTGAACATCTAAAAATTCATTCTGGTGAGAAACCCTATCGATGTAGTGAATGTCAAAAACCATTTGGCTATAAAACATCACTAATTCGATGTCAGAGAACTCATACAGGAGAGAAACCCTACCAATATAATGAATGTGGGAAATCTTTCTGTTTAAGATCAGCCCTTATTAAAACATAAGCGAACATGTACTGGGGAGAAAACTTGTTAATGTAATTAACATGGTGATAGGTTTGTCCGTTTATTTGTTTGTTATAGTGCATCTTTAATCCAACGTCAGGGAACTCATTTCAGAAATGAAACCCTATCAGAGTAATAAATTGGGGAATCCTGTAGCCATAGGTCTTCCCTTACCTGTGCACTCACAGAGGTAAGGAACCCTAGGATTGTTATGCAAGAAACACTCAATATTATAATATTTGTACTGAGAAGGAACACTTCTTGCAATAAATCTGAAAAATATCTTACCATTGAAAGAAAAATTTATAGTGGAACTATTCATCTCCAAAACTGAAGGATTTTTTTAAAAAAGATTTTATTTATTTATTTATTTATTTATTTATTTATTTATTTTTAGAGAGAGGGTAAGGGAAGGAGAAAGAGAGGGAGAGACACACTGATGTGCGAGAAAAGCATCAGTTGGTTGCCTCTTTGCTTACTCCCAACTGGGGACCCAGCCCACGACCCAGGTATGTGCCCTGACCAGGAACCAATCTGATGACTTTTCAGATTGCAGGACGATGCTCAGCCCACTGAGCTACACCAGTCGGGGCTGAAATTTCTTTAAAACACATGTTTAGAAAATTATTTTCAGAGATAATTTATTACAAGTGTATATATTTGCTTATCATAAAATCAATTTCAGGCACACAAAAGTTTTAGTGGGATGATGAAAATTATTGACTGTATACATAATCTTTTATCCTTTTAGTAATTCCCATGTTATTTTTCAATGTTTTAAAAAATAGTTTCATAATAACTTTGTAGGATGATTCACATGGTATGGTATATTTTCTCATGTTAAGGAAACTTTTACTCTGACTGAGGCTGCACATGCCAGTTACAATTTCAGTGTTGTTGTTACTTTTAAATTCTCCTTATAATAAAGCATAGTTTTATAATTTAAAAAAAGAAAAGAAGAAACTTTTACAGAGTGTTTGAATTTTCAAAATTGACAGATTTAATTAATAGCGATAAATACACAGGTATAATTTGCATTATTTCCCAGAATTCTTGGAATTTTTTTTTAATGGACTATGTATATGCATATAAAGAAAATCTTGCCCTGGATGGATGGCTCAGTTGGTTGGAGCATCATCCCATACACCAAAAGACTGCAGGTTTGATTCCCAGTCAGGGCACATAGGTTTCAGGTTTGGGGCATATATGAGAGGCAGCCAGTTGATGTTTCTCTCTCACACTGACGTTTCTCTCTCCCTTTTCCTCTCCCTCTAAAATCAATGGAAACATCCTCAGATGAGGATTTTAAAAAAACCTCAAATAATTAATTATCCCTGAGGGAAATATTCAAGCCCTCCATGTTTATTTTCATTTGTTTATTTTTACCACAATGAGATAACAGTAGAAGTAAACAACTAAAAATAGCACCACAAAATTATTCAGAAATTAAAAAATAATTTAAGGTGATTTTTGGGTTAAAGGATAAATCCAAACAGAAAATGCAATTATTAGAAAATAATAAAGCTAGAACATAAATTAATTATTCAGTTAAGATAGGAAACAGAATAATGATATAAACCTAAAGAAAATAAAGGGAATGCATTACTAAAAATAAAAAGCACACATTAATGATATAGGTACAAAGAGTACATTTGATAGTAAACAGAAAATGTCAGTAAAAAAGGAAACACAACATCTAGGAGTAAGAAAAATTATAATACAGATAAAAGGCAAGTTCACATATCTAATTCAGTCATTAACAAGTCAAATCTAGCATTTAGTAAAACCAATACTGAGATTTATCGCAGAACTTCCAGACTAGTTCAAAAGTGCAAATGTACATTAATGAAGAAAGAATATTTCAACAGATGCTGTAAAAGTGTTTGGTAAAATGCTACAGGCCTTTTTTAAAGTCAGGAATAGAATGAGAGTTCCTTAAATGGATAACAGATACCATAAGCCTGCAGGAAATACAGCAGATAAATAAAAGCATCCTGACCAGTGACAGGAGTGAGACAAATGATGTTTGATGTCACCACGACTAGCCAACATTGTCCATAAATTCCCAGATAATCCAATAAGAAGAAAAATGAGCAGGTAATATTTGAAAAGAAGAGCAAAACCTGACATTATTTAACACGATATATTTGGAAAATAGAAAATCCAATGAGTAGAACTAAGCTGGAGATTATATACATATATATGTCAACAATGCGCAAGTACGAAGCTTTATTTATTTACTTAATTTCTGTTGTTGACACTATTACACATGTCTCTCATCTCCCCCACTTTGCCTTGGTTAAAAAGCTTTCTTAAACAGAAGAAAAAGAAAATGAAATGCAAAAAAAGTGAGTCATGATATTGACAAAAACCCCTAAAATTACCAGAAATTAAAAAAAAATTCCAAGAGATGATTATAGGATAAACCTTTTCTAAAGAACATATACCAATAGATAAAGAGTTATGATTGGAAAAATAAGAATAAAATTTGTTTCAAGTTTATCTTTGATTTGTAAATTTAATTAAAAATCGCAGTGGAACCCTGGCTGGGTGGCTCAGTTGGCTGGAGTGCTATTCTGTACACCAAAAGGTTGTGGGTTCGATCCTCAGGCAGGGCACATACCTAGCTCATGGGTTCGATCTCTGGTCAGGGCAAGTACAGGAGGCAGCCTCTTGATGTTTCTGTCCCTCTCTTCCCCCCACCAAATATCCTCAGGTGAGGGTTAGAAAAACATCTCAATGGAATTAAAAAAAAATAGCTTTACTGAGATATAACTTACAGACATATAATTTACTCTTTGGGGTATTGGTTTGTTGTTTCACCTATTTATGCATTCATTGCTTGACTCTTTTATGTGCCCTGACCGGGGATCTAACCACCATCCTTGGTATATCAGGACAATGCTCTAACCAACTGAGCTACCTGGCTGGGGCTGTAGTTTATTCTTTTAAAGTATACAATTCAGTGGTTTTTAGCATATTCAGAGCTGTGTACTGTCATCACTGTCTAATATCAGAACATTTTTATCCCCTCAACAAGAACCCCCCAACGCATTAGCATTAACTACCCACTGACCTTCTCCCTCCAGCCCCCGCGCCTGCGCATGTGCATTCTCTTTCTGTGCATTTACTTATTCTGGCTTTTTCACGTTCATGAAGACACAGAATATGTGGCCTTTTGTGGCCGGCCTTCACTAGCATCATGCTCTCAAGGTTCATCTGTGCTGTAGCACGTATCAGCACTTCATCTCTCTTCGTGGCTAAATGGAACTCCGTCGTACGGATGTACCACATTTGGTTATCCATTGATTAACTTGAGGGTGTTTGGGTGGTTCCTATTTTTTTGGTTATTGTGAATAGTGCCACCATAAACATTCGCGGTGCTATAAATTTTTGTGTGGACATGTTTTCAGTTCTCTTGGGTACATGCCGGGAGCGAGATCGCTCAGTCGTGGGTTAACTCTGTGTTTAACTTTCTCTGGCAATGCCGGACTCCTTTCTAGAGCACACCAGCACACATGAGGGTTCCTATTTCCCCATATCCTCATCAGTATTCGTTTTTTCTTCTGTGAGAGGTATATACTAATGTAGATAGACATAAACATAGAAATGTATAGGCATATTTCTTTGAGAAAAAGTTAAAAACATGTAACAAAATGTGTGGTAGTAAATTTGTACATAGTATATTTGAAGAAACTTACATTTTTAAAACATAAAATTAAAAAAATCTGTTCCATATATACGCAAGCTATTTCAGTTTCTTTTGAATTCTAAATAAAACCTATTTAAGTAGGGCAGAAACTAAGAAATACTAGTAATTGCCAAGTTCACGTAGGCACACTTAACAGTCCAGTTTTAAGCATTTCTTTTGGCATTTTTCAGTTTCTCACAAAATATAATAATAATAAAATGTGCTTTAAAATTACATGTTGGGAGAAGGAAATCATTAATGTCAGCAGTAGCATCTTAACTTTCATATGGTTCAACTGAACCATATGAAACTGCCAATTTCAACTCTTTTTTGACCTATAAAATGGAAATTTTAAATGATTTAGCTTAATATCTGATGTGTTCTGGGCAGTATTCCCTGAATACAATCCTGGCTGTTTGCTTTAATTTCTAAATTGGAGAAAGCTACAGAAACTAACAACTAACAAAATTGCTCCACTTCATATCAAGTTAATCAAAGTTGAAAATTTGTTTCCTTCAAAATAGGCATTTAGGCCCTGGCTGGTGTGGTTCAGTGGATTGAGTGCCGGCCTGTGAACCAAAGGCTTGTGACAAAGGGTCCCTGGTTCAATTCCCAGTCAGGTCACATGCCTGGGTTGCAGGCCAGGTCCCCAGTATGGGGAACATGACAGGCAACCACACACTGATGTTTCTTTCCCTCTCTTCCTCCCTTCCCCACTCTCTAAAAAAATAAATAAAATCTGCCCTGGTTGGCATAGCTCAGTGGATTAAGCACAGGCTGTGAACCAAAGGGTCACCAGTTCAATGCCCAGTCAGGGCACATGCCTGGGTTGTGGGCCAGGTCCTGAGTGGGGGCCACGTGAAAGGCAACCAAACATTGATGTTTCTCTCCCTCTCTTTCTCCTTCCCTTCCCCTTGTTGATGGGAGAAACCTGGTTCTTCTTGCTGATGCATGTAAAGAATTACAGATCAGCAAATCTATTAGTGTATAATCAGTTTATTAGTGACCCATTTCCATGGGAGAGAAGGGGACTGAGTAGAGTAGGGGGTGAAAGGCAAAGTTTCAGGGCAAAGCAGGAAGGCAAAAGTAAGAGCGAGCAGCTGAAGTCCAGGGTGGCAAGCCCCTGGGCAGCCTGAGGCCAGCGGCCAGAGGCCCAGTAGCTCCGGAGCCAAGAGCGTCAAGAGTGCCGAGAGAGAGAGAGAGAGAGAGAGAGAGAGAGAGAGAGAGAGAGAGAGAGAGAGAAAGGGAGGGAGGGAGAGAGCCCTTTGTATTGAGGACTTATATACTTGGTGGGATAGAAGAAAAAAAGTTCTATATTGGTTAATGGATAAATGTGGTGCCAGCTGTCCTGGGGGAATGTGACTACCCAAACTTAGTTGTGTGTAGGGGTCTGTTAGCCTGAATCCTTATCTTGCTCCAGACTCCATTTGTTCATCTTGTTGTAAAGCAGATATGTGACAGGAGGCAGCTAGTTAAAACTGGGGCACTTTCCAAAGTTACTTATGGGCTCTTTCTGTAAGCATCAGGGACTCCCTCATATAACAGTGACCAGAGGTAGACAATTAATCAAAGATGTTTTATGGGCTACTTCTTTGGGCACTGTGGACCCTCTCCCGCAGTCAGGACTTGGGATAAAAGCACAGTTTCAAGGCTTTCTTTCCCAGATAGTGGAAATGTCACATAGAATTTCAAGGACTTACCTTCTTTTTTGCTAACATAGTGTTTCTTGTGATGTTGGAACACCTGGCAATATTATCGGACCAGGCTCAGGACTGCTGGGTCAGCATGTGAGACTTGTCTCCTTCCTCCTCCCTGCCTCGGTTTACTGTTTATTCTACCTAGTTAGTAAAAGGCGTTTCCTGGGAACCAGGGTGCTAGAGGCTGGCCAGTAACAGTATTGCAGTCTCAGAGTTCTTCCTATGCTGTCTCCTGCCTCACCCTCTCTAAAAATAAATAAATACACTCTTAAAAAAATTGGATTGTTAAAAAATAAATAAATAAAATCTTAAAAAAAACAGGCATTTAAACTGATGAGTAGATTTCAACTATTGAATTGTGTTAACACGATTCTTATCAATACAACGCAACACAACAACTTCTAAGTGAGTACAGCTAAACACTATTTTCCTCATTACTTCTTCTGGAGGAAAATAAAAATCTCTCCTCTTCTGCCACCTTGTGGCTACTTCATTTTCCTCATTTGATACTTTGGTTTAAAAAAATTTTTTTTTAGTGTTGTTCAATTACAGTTGTCCCCATTCCCCTCCCTCCCATTACTCTCCAGTGCCCTGTGCCCTACCCACTCCCCAGAATCCCAGGAGACTTAAGCAGATTTAGCTCTTCCAGAAGAGAAAGTATATAGTTCCTTGGCCCAAAAGGACTTGCTTCTTTTCAGGATGCCAGGCGAAAGGGTGAATTGATAGGAAAACTAGATTTGATTTTAAAAGTGTATATATTTAGTGCTTGCTGCATGTGAGGTCTGGAGGAAACAGAAAAGAGAGGGGTACGGAACCCAGCTGTTTTCCCTTTGGAGTGTCCAGTGCGTGGAGACAGCAGGACAATTGTCTGATGCCCTAAGGCCACCGGCACAAGGATGAAAAGAAGACCTTTCTGGAAGGGACTCACCCAGAACGCAACCAGCAGGCCTCCAGCTTTTTCCTTAATTACCTTCGAATAAGCTTGTTTTTTCCCTCCTTCTGGCAGGGCCTTGTCTTCAACCTCTCTGTGATTCTTTTTTTTTTTTTAAGACTTTATTTATTTATTTTTAGAACAAGGGGGAGGGAGAGAGACAGAGAGGGAGAGAAACATTGATCAGTATGAGAGTACATGCCCCGACAGGACCGAACCCACAACCCGGGAATGTGCCTGGAGCAGGAATCGAACCTGCAGCTGTTTGATTTGTGGGACAACGCCCAACCTACTGAGCCTTGCCATCAGGGCTTGCCTGCTCTTCTTTACGCTGGACCTTGGCACTCAGCAAAGACTAGCTGGTTCCCCCTGGTGGTGCCTTGGAGCAATCACTTTCCCCAGAAAGTAGATTAGCTTGGGGTGGCTAACAACAGCATAAAGCAAGAACTATTTTTAGCCAAGAATGGGTCTACAAAATGAGGCTGCATTTCAGACAAAGTATAATCTGGGGAATTGCTAAAATGTTGGGAAACAAAATATACTTTCAGTTAAGCAACACAGGGCTTTGTAGTGTAGCTGTGTATCTTTGATCATTCGGACAGAAAAAAAAACACTAGAAAAGCATGAGTTTGTTTTCAGAAGGTGAAATTCGAGAAGCCTTGCAGAGATCATTCACTGCTTCCTAAAGGGGTGCACTCTTCTGATGTGCTGAATGAAGCAGCCCCTTGTTGGGGGCTGACCTAGGCACTGCAGAAAGGCCACCATCCCTGGGTCCTGGCCACCAACTGTCAGCAGTACTCTCTAGTTCCTGCAAGCAACAACTACACAAATGATGCCATACCCTCTCCCTCATTTCCAGTGCTACCCAGGGAGCAGTGCTATCCATCATTTAGAACCACCGAGTCTTCTCATTCTTTATTAAGGGATAAATGGAGGCCCAGAGAAGGGAAGAAACCTGCCTAAGTCACAGGCAAGACATAGGGAAAACAGACGATTCACTGAAGCCCACCACCACACAGAGCTCACGCATTCCACTAGAACCGAGCTGGGCAGGGGGCAGGGTTGGGGGAGAACACGAGAAATCGAAAACACAGTCTCTGTCCTCTGAAGAAGATAGGGAGAGAGTGAAGGAAGCAGTACTGGGAACCTATGGCATCCTAGCACTTTCTAAACCTTTCACGTTATCTTATAACAACTCTTTGAGGAAACAGCCTCACAGAGGTTTAGTATGGACTGAATTTGAACCCAGGTTTTTCTGACTCCAAGGCCAATTACCTTTTCACTATTCCCTTTCCAACATATGTGCAACCATAGAAATTATGGTTTTTAAAAATTATCCAAAAACTGGAAAAAGGGAAAAACATGTCCTGCTGAAGTCATATCACAGCTCTATCTATTAACAATTAGCCCTTTCAGAACCCTCTGGTTCTCCCAGGAAATGTAACTGTTTAACTGACTATTTACCATTGTTTAAAGGCCAGACTCTGTGAAGCTTGAGATTAGTTAATAAAAAACTGAAAAGATGTAGTTTATTTTGGTCTGGTAACTATGTAAATGATTTCTGTCTTGTTTGGAAGCTGACCCCAAAGCCTGTGGATTTATTGCCCTGGAGGACATTAACCACTGTGGGTCTAACTTAGCAATTTTATTCCAGCTCTGTTTCTTTAACTGTGCTGGAATATATACATATTTCTGATATCCTCATGTGGAACAGCTGTCATTTTCTGGGTCTTTCAATGAGTTAATTAAGTCTTTGACAGGTGCTTGCTCTATGCTTATACATGAGTTATACAACCATAAAAGAGTTGTGTAAACCCAAAGAATTTTAACTTGGAGAATTACACTTCCACAATAGCATGAACCAGTAAGTGTTTACTGCTGTGAGAGCGAAGCTGTGTGGGTGTGCAAAGGGTGAGAAAGGTGGGTGTCTGGTGAGGCAGAGACAGGGATTCTGGAGCTGGGCCCTGGAGGAAGGGTAGGTCTCAGCAGGCAGAGAAGGAAGGGCTTTCCAGGAGGGACTGCAGCATGAGGAAAAGAAAAAAGAAATTAGGGATTTTTTTTTTGTAGGGGCTATGATTATGAGAGAGCCACCTAATTTGGTCTTTTTCTTCATGTCCTGTTCCCAAACATATAGGATATGGAATGTGAAGGTTAAAAAAATAAACAGACTACTGTAGAAGCTCGGTAAGGGCAGGGATTGGAGCTTATCCTGATCAGCAGTGTACTCAGTGCTTGGACACAGTAAGCCAACAATGACTGTTTGTTGAATGACTAAGTCGATCAAAATAAAAGAATATGATTGGCTTCCATTAATTGACCATATTATGTGCCAGGCACTGTGCCAAGCCCTTCACATAAGTAATTGCATCAAATCCTCACACTGGTGGTCTGAAACAGGTTTTCTTCTTTTTCGAATGAGGTCTAGCCTATGGCAAAATTGTAGCATGGATGATTTTCATCTTTAGGGCTCCTTGACCCTTTCCCCCAAGGGTCCAAGATCCAAGACATAAGATTATTCTCCCGACTGTCCAAACTGCCTTTCCCCTCCCTTTGCTCTTCTTCCTGGGGGTGTCAGCATCATCAGACTAAAGATGCTCTGCTGAGAGCCCCAGTCGGCCCTCGGGGTAACCAGGGGCCACACGCACATAAATACTTGCTGAATTTAATGAGTGGATCTGGAAGCAACAATCACTGCAGTTCTTGGTTTTCTTACCTCCAGGGAACTCTTGTGTTATGGCAGAAACTTCACACTAGAAAAGAGGGAAAGGGGCTCTGCTTCCACCCCTGCCTCTACTCCACGTGGGAGGAGCACTCTTCATTTGAAGAGCCTCCCTGCTTCTGGATGTGAGGATGGGGCGCCCAATGTAGAGATGCATTGCTCACACTCTCCCTTCAAGGAAGGGCTCGCGGGCCAGCAGTGAGGAGCCTGTTAGCTGACAGCCTCCACTGTGAACCTGTTCAGATTTGCCTCACCTCCTGAGCTGAGTGAGATACTGGTCTTCTTGGCGTGTGCTGAGCCTGCGGCTGAGCAGGACTGTGCTACAAGGTCCTATTAATTTCTGCCCAACACAGGACTCTTCTAAAAAGCTCCAGAGCTCCCTACGGAGCCCATGGAGACTGTCAGGTCTGCATCTTGGTCTGGCCTCCCCCTTCTCTAACCCCGCTTCCTACTTTTTCCTTTCTTAAGGGTTACTCCTCCATAAACCCTTTACACTCCTAAATCTGTCTCAGCCTCTGCTTTCCTGGACTCAGCTGACATGGATGAGATGTTAGCTTCAAGTAACCTTTCATTGGTGAAGGGAGGGGATGTGTTAGAACTGGATTTGAGCCAGTACCAGCAGGATGTAGAACCATCCTGGACACTGGGGACCGAACCGTACTTCCACTCTGGCACATGAACCAAACAGGCTTTTATTTCTTGCTGTTCTTCTTGGCACTGACCATGCCTTGGTATTACCTAATGTGGCTTGAGTGTTCCCACTGGCTTTCTCAGTTAGAGCTATGTTCAATGAATCGAAGTTGTGATGGAAGACAAGGTCCCAAAGTCCATATCCAGTCAGCCAGCTAGCTAATTTCAATCAAGCCCCCTGGTTATAAACAGACTGTTACCTGGTCATACATGGACTCCACAAGCCCCTTGCCCACACTCTGAGTCATGACTTAGGACTGCCTGTTGTGTCTCGAACACCTGGCAGACTGTCACCCTTCCTGCAGACCCCTTATATAATGCTCTGTATATGGTGTCAGGTGAGGAAGTCTTAATGTGGTTGGTGGTGACCAGGTACTTAACTTGAATCCATGAATGGAAGGGAATAGTTTTTTGCTTTTTGTTTTGGAAGCATTTCCTAATTCCTTATCAGAAAAAACAATACTCACCTAATTATCCATCCATCCATTTACCCATCGTGTATTCATCCACCGAGAGAGAGTTGCTCCTTGTCCTTCACTTGGCCGTACTCTTGCAGCTACACCCACGGTGCCACGCTTCTGACAAATCTACACGCAGCTTCTTTACCGGTAACTGCCAGGCAGACGCTGCTGAGGTTCCAAAGCATTAACTTATTCCCGTTCCCTTGTCCTTCAAGTCAGAAGCATCAAGCCCCAACCCTTGTGGCGAAGTGGGTAAGAGTTGGGGCTCTTGGATCAGATAGTCAAATATGGGTTTTCCCACTTACAAGCTGTGTGATTTTGGTATGTTTACTTAACCTCTCCGAGTCTTAGTTCATACCTCCATAAAACAGGACAATAGTACCTGTTGTACAGAGCTAGTATGAGGATTATATGAAATAATATTTGTAAAGCCCTTAGCTAATACTGAGTTCTTACTCTGTTTCTGAAATCCCAATATTGTTTTAACTAATTGGCTCCTGGCCAGATGACATTTGTACTGCTGCGAATGCACCCTCAGTACATAAGAGTAACTGTTTGCCTTGGTGAGTGGGTTAGGGCGTAGTCTCACCCTTGAACAAAGATGACTTTGAATAAGACCTGTGTTTTTTGGTTACTAGATGGTTTCTAAGTCTGCTGAAGTCTACAGGCCTTAATTGTAGAAGTAGCTGACGCAGTTTGGGTTCACCTACCATGACTGAAATGTGGAAATATGATTTCACATTAGCTCTCTGTTCTTAAAAGATTGGTAGACATTTGGGTCCGGGCAGCACCTCCCTGGAGTGATTGGCTACTCTTAACAGCAGTCAGGATGATATTCACTGAGTCCCATAAAAGAGGAGATCCAGAGGCCAGCTCTCCAGGGTGGTGACAGAAGACAGGATGTGTCCTCGGTCTGCCTTCCGCTGTGGTGCTGACCAAGGCTGGCTTGTCAGAACTGCTCTTTGCCCCCTGGCAGAAGGGAAGGTGTCCATTTCCTGGCGGCCCGTAGGCTGCCAGGACACCCCAGCTCTCACTCACTTCTCCATAAAACCTTCACTTTCGAGACATGCCCACCCCCCTCTCCCACCCCACTCGACCAGGAGAGGACCAGAGTCCACTACGCTTGTGTTCCCTAGGTAAGCTCTCACTCATCTGGACAGAAAAAAAATTCTTCTGGCTTCATACCTAGAATTAGGTGGTCAGTCTTTAATTGAATGAAATCATGTTTTTTTTTCCTCTCTCCTTTTCCTCATTACTATTGCCTCCTTTGTTTTCCTATATAATTTTTAAAACTTTCAACTTTAACATTAGATTGTTTTCACATCATCCTCACAAAAACCAGGAGTTTCTAGAGGGCACAGCCTCTACCTTATTTATCTCTTTAGCCCTCAACATGCCTGGTGCAGGCCTAGTGTAGAGGAGGCTTTTGGTAATGGTAGTTGAATTAAACTGAATCATTATTTTTCAAAAATCCTATAGTAGCATCATCTCTTAAAGCAACTTGCTACACCACACACAAAGTTACTCTGCAGTTAAATGTATCTTGTGTACCTTGCATTAGACAGTACCTTGCATTAAACAGTCCCTGTTGATAGGTGACCAAGAGAACGTTTGTAAATCGAATCCTTATTCTGTGTACTTACACAATCATCTGGGAGATGCAAACATCAGGGATTACTTATTTCATTTTTATATTTTTCATCTTCCCCATCTCTACCTTTTCCCATCCTTCCCAGTATAAAAGTTGATAATTCATTTCACTGTGATATGTATTAGTCTTCTACAAGTTATGAGAGTATTCTCAGACTGTTAATCCATAGCTTCTACCAAATATTTAAATGCTGTGCAGGAGTAGTATTTAATCCTATTGTAGGAATTCTTTAATTTCTATTGTAGGAATCCTATTGTAGAGCAAAGCATCACTTCTGACTGATCTAATGTTACTTCAGCTGTGGTTTCATCTGGGTTTCCTTTCACCAAGCCCTTGCCTGGATGGTTCATACCCCCGGGGCATGTTTGCAGCCTTGGCCCTACCATCTCCACATGTACAGGCTCCTGGCAATGCTGCACTGAGCACCGGAAGCTGGGGAGATGGGAAAAGAAGTGAATAATCAGGGGGGGAAAGTCAGCTCAGACCTTAGCAGATAAGATCGTCTGTACCACAGGTGGCACACATAAGGCTCTTGGGCCAAATCCAGCCTTCCACCTTGTTTTATGCAGCCCGGCACCTTGTTTCTACCTGACGGCAGTGCCGAGCTCTTGCTTAACTGTTAAGGAGTAGTTACATTTACACAGTCCTAAAATTACATTCGGCCCTTTGAAGGCAACCACGAGGCTGATGTGGCCCCCGGTGAAAATGAGTCTGACACCCCTGAATTCTGTACCATAGGCTTCTGATCACAGACTTCAGTCCTATGGTCTCTCTCTCTCCTGTGATCCAATGATACAAATTAGGAGGTCACTTCCCAAAAGCAATAATCCTATTTACAAACAGATTTTTTATAAGGTTCCTTCTAATAGCAAGAATACCTAGGCTTTTAACATAGGATTTAAGGTACAATCCTCCCAAAAGTGAGAATATGTATCAGGTGCTATGGTAGGTACCAAGGTAAAAAGAAAGGTTTTGCCAACAGAAGCAGAAAGTTACAATATGGTGCTCTGATACAGATGCAGAGTCAGCAGGGAGGTGGGATGGGACAGAGATGGTGTGAGCAATAGCAGCACACAGCCCTCCCCTCAGCATCGTAACCCAGTTCATCTTGCAGACCTGGTTCCTCACAGGCTGCCGTCTGTTCTTGGAGACGATCAACAAGATACAATGCACAGCCTTTGCCACCATTGGTCAAGCTCAGTTCCTCTGGCTCAGAGGCAGGACAATCTCTAGCCCATCCATGGTGTCTAAGGTTATACAGACCTCAAAATACCAGTGACCAAGTATCCATTGAGTGAGAACTAGGCAGGATCACACAAGGGGCTGGGAGGACTTTGAAAGCAGGCCACAGGTGGGATGCCAAAATTTCTAGGTTCACCACACTGTGCCCAGCTCCTCCTGGGACACAGGCCTCTTTCTGATTTGGGGGGGGGGTGCAGAAAGGGACCATTACCACAAGGAAGAAGTGACCCATAGCTTTTAAGAAGCCTCAGTTGTGGGCACAGGAGCCTCAATCACAACATTCTTCTCACCAGGAAGCCCCTCCCCACATGTTCTCCACACTCTGCCTAGAGTTCAAGACCCCACCTGTCCCCAAGACCCACCCTCTCAGGAATCATTCTCTGACCCCACCAGCCCAGCAGTGCCACACATTAGTCTGAGGTTTCTATGCACACTGTCCCATTGAGTCCCTACAGCCATCTGTAGACAGGTATGATTGACCCCATAAGGGGACACAAAGGCTCTGAGAGGTTAAATTTGTTCTCATGGAGTACAAGGGACAGAGATAGGAATGAAGCCCAGGTCTGTGTGAATCCAAAGTCTGTGTTTGTAAGGACTTTCTATGTGATGCCCCCTCCCAGGCAGCACCCCCTTTTCTGACCCACATGGTCCACACTTGGTCCCACCCAGCTGGGTTCCTGCATCAGCTTGTAGAAAGAAGTGTGTGTATGGACGACGTCTTCCATCTCTCCACTTCTGCCAGAGACCTATGGCGTATGGTGAGCTGTATGCAGTGAGTAAACATTCGTTCCTTCATTGTGGTTGAATCAGACAACAAGGAAAAGGAGTTAAAATGTGCTCAATACCAGACACTGTACTTTCCATACATTATTTTCCCCAGCCCTATTCTAATTGGCACTATTAAATGATTCTTGAGAGGAACTGTCATCTTTGGTACACACAGTTTCTTTGCTTCTGACGCTGGTTACGATGGTGTGATTCACCCACTGCCTCCCAGCACGTGAGTGATGGAAGCTGGGTTGTCCACACACCCCATTTCCCAGTGGTGTCCATTCTCATGACAC
This sequence comes from Tonatia bakeri, assembly GCA_004024845.1. Taxonomy (NCBI): domain Eukaryota; kingdom Metazoa; phylum Chordata; class Mammalia; order Chiroptera; family Phyllostomidae; genus Tonatia; species Tonatia bakeri. The sequence continues at coordinate 78,997 of PVIA01007221.1, forward strand.
ATAATTGGCTTTCTGATTTCACAAATATCTGGTTTCAAATGGCAGCCTTTCATGGCATCATCTATTTTTCTCCTTTTTTACTTTTTTTCTGTAATTAATTTTTATTATATTTTTCCCATTACATTTATCCCTCTTGTACCTCCCATTCCTGTCACAATCACCATACTTTGTCCACATTCATGAGTCTTTTTTTCTTGGTCCCTCCACTGCTTAACCCTCCTCCCCGGCCCTGAGCTGTCAGCCTGCTCCGTCTCTATGCATCTGTCTTTATTCTGCTTGTCAGTTCAGTTTGTTCATTAGATTCCACATATGAGTGAAATCATATGATATTTGTCTTTCTCTGACTGGCTTGTTTCACTTAGCATAATATTCTTCATGTCTATTCATGCTCTCACAAGGGGTAAAATTTTTACATTTTATAGCCAAGTATCCATAACTATTTTTTTTTGAAGGTGTGTTTTGAGTAATTTCAGGACACTAAGTAGATCTGGAAGAGATGAGATGTCCAGGAACAGTTTTGGCCTCCCATCAATGAATGCAGACCGTCCGTGCAGTGGGAGGGGAAAGGTGAGGCCCGGTGGACAGAAAACTGGGCCCAGAAGGAATATAAAGGCAGAGGCGTGGGGCACAGAGCTGCCATCAGGGAAAGACTCACTTCCAGCAATCATCCCTGAGTCAGTGCCGTCCCTCCCGAGATGAAGCTGCTGCTGCTGTGGCTGGGGCTGACCCTGGTCTGTGCCCACCATGAAGGGAACCATGACATTGTGACAAGCAACTTCGACATATCAAAGGTAGACATGGGGAAGTGTAGGGAGTTTTGACTTTGGGGGTGGGTTGGGTGATTCTGAAGTGAGGTGGCCCTCCCAGGGGGTGAGGATTTTTTATGTTAGACAAAGAGGGTGTTTTGTAACCTTGGACCAAGAGCAGGTGTAGCATGTGGAAAGATGACAACCCTTGGGGACCTTTATTCTCACTGCAGGGACAGTGGAAAGAGCCCTACATGGGGTGCCAGTCAGCCTGAGTTCTAATGCCATCTGCACATCACCACTATGAGGCCTGGCCCAGGGGCCAGAGCTCAAGGAGACAGGGATCCTGCAGGGTCCTGTCTCTCCTTTCCTTTCCCAAACATTTTACTGGTTTATTGCAGCTTTCCGGGGAGTGGTATACCATTCTCTTGGCCTCGGACATCAAAGAAAGTATTGAAGAAAATAGTGTTATGAGGGGTTTTGTGGAATCCATCCAAGTCTTGGACAACTCTCCTATGGCGATCAAATTGCATATAAAGTAAGTGTGGTTTTATTCACTTGGGAAAGGGAAAACAGAAGCCCAGGCACAGTCTTGGATGACTACACACACACACACACACACACACACACAGAACATACACATGCAGATAAACACATACTTGTGGGTCTGTGTCCAAATCAGAGTCCCTTATCAGGCACTGATCCATGACTTGAGGACATTGCCACGTCTCTAGATTCAGAGGTGAGAACTGGAGACAGGAATAGGTTTAAATGGGAGTAGAGGACATGAGGTGCAGAGGGGATCAGAATCATAAGTACTATGACAATATAATTTAGGTTAAGAGCATAGGATTGGGTATCAAGAGCCTGGCTCTCTCTTAAAACTATTTTTTTATTCATTGTGTGACCTGAAATTTTCTCTCTTTCCACTGCAATTTTCCCTTGGGTAAAAGAGGATGATAATAATTCTCTCTTATCTTTTTTTTTCTTTTTGAAGACTGAGTGAAACAATGTTTGTAGTTATTTATCTGAGATGCTGGCATATCTGAGCCCATTATCTAGACAGACAGCCGTAGCAATAGCAACAGTGCAAAGTAGTGGGGGAGTAACGGTGACATTGGTAGTAGACTCTTCCTTAAAGTATCAAATAAAGTGAAATAAGATCAATAAAACCTGTTTCAAGTCTTTACCAAAAATGTTCAACAGTTCATTAGAGCCAGACACTCACAGGAGTGTGAGGGACCCAGCTCCATCAGTACATGGTGGGCATCAGCTCATTCTGTTTTATAGGATGGACGGAGAGTGTATTGAATCTACTTTGATTTGTGAACCAACAGCTGAGAATGGTGTATGCAATGTTATCTGTGAGTATACAACAAAAAGTCTTTGTAAATCCTCCTTCCAACTGCAAGAAATTTACGAAACCTCAGTCTCCTTGGGATCTTGATCAATTCCTGCCCAATGCTTACACAGGCAATATAACAAGGGCCATCTGATAGCCAGTACCCTTCGTTTGGGAGAACCTTGTGTACAAAAGCCAGTCCCTGCCACATAAGACCATAGGATAGGATGGAAATTAGGTCATGTGTACCACTGGCAACAAAATAAAATGGGCAAAACCACCAAACCAAACAAAAACCAATAACCGTAAATTGTCAGGAGAGCGGCTCATTCTCTGCCCACTCTCTGATGATTCCTGGTGTTCACTGACACAGCGCATTGCTTGGGTAGAGTGCTGGGTCTGAGATGCTGGTGGGCTTCCAGTCAGGACAGAGACAAGTAGTTGGCAGAGAAGGCCGAGGGAGGTAAGTGAGCCTCAGGGAGGATGGCAGAGGGGAAGTTACCACTGTGGATGAATTTTTCTACTACTACTGGTCAGTGAACAGTGGTGGAATTCCTACCACTAGTCAACTCTACCCTTAGAAGTCGCCACATGACACCCAGGGATATGCAAAGAGAAGGCCTTAGATATCACTCTGTCTTCTCCAGGATATATACTTGAATTTGTTCTGTAAAATGATACAGGAAGAGTTTCCCTTGCTTCCCATGGAACTAAAAAGTTCTGACCGGTGTTCCCTTACCTTTACAGATGCTGGATTCGCTACAATGACCCTAATTGAAGCAGACTACAGTGACTACCTTATTTTTCATCTCATTAACTTCACCAGTCAGCAAACAATTGAAATGATGATGCTCTATGGTAGGGTATATTTATTCTGACACTCACATTGGGATGGAGAGACAAGGGAAAAAAGGAAACCTAAAAATGAGTAGTCCTCCCATCACCTCCTGGGCCACCTGTTCTCCCCTAAAGAGAGGTGCTGACTGTGGGTAACCCCCAAGCTCGGAGGTGCTGGAAGGTGATGAAATCTCTCACTGTGCAGGAGGACATCCTGAAAATGTCAGTCAAGACAGGCAACAGCCCCTCATTCACTTCTGCCTAAGCACCAGTCAGTGCCATCCATCCCCATCATCTGTCCCCCTGTCCCAAGGGCCTCCATGACCAACACAAAGTCACAGCTGTTACTGTTACTCTTCCCACAGCCAGAAACCCAGATGTGAGTCCACAACTCAAGAAAAGGTTTGAGGAACTTTGCCAAAAGTATGGAATCCCGAAGGAAAATGTACTGGATGTGACCAACGCTGGTAAGTTTAGCTCCCACTTCCTAAGTCCCCGTGTTACTGATTAGAGAAAAGCAAGAGAAGGTAACACCTCCAATGGGTCCCTCTGTCCTACCCTAGAAACTCATTTGGTTTCTCTCTGGGAAATAAGGGGCTGCTGGTTGACTGTGCTCTGTTCTGTCTTTGCAGATCGCTGTCTCCATGCCCGAGGGAGCCATGGAGCCCAGGCCTCCAGGTGAGTGCTGTCTGATGGGGCTGGGGTGGGGGCCAGAGGTCCCTGCCCTCCAATACCAGCAGGGCTTGATGCTTAAAGCTTGCAATACACACATATGGTGAGGGAGCTTGTGGGGTGAGCTTGAAATTTGGAGTTGGGGGTTCTGGTTCAGGACCCACCCCTTCATGAGCTTAGAGCAAATGACCTCAGGATCGAAGGAACAAACAATGATGTGCCCCTCACAGGGTCACTGTGTGGATGTCCTGCTGCTGAGAAGGCCTCAGGAACTGATAACGTCCTAAAACCATTAACACTTAAAATGGGGCAAGAAACAGGGGAAGAGTACCAGGGTGTGAGTGTCAAACTCAAACACACTTCTGGGATTTGTCCATCTTCCAAGGCCTCACCCTTGGTCTCACCCTCCCATTTCCGAGAATACCATCTTCCTCTGATCTCTGCACATCCTGAATGCCTGGAAGGCGAGCTGTCTGACCTTCCCCTTGTCCTCCCCCTGGAAAATAGGCCCTGCATTTCCTCCTGTGTTTCCTCTCTCAGCTGTGTTGTGGGGCTTTATTCAGGTAACATTTGGGAAAGTCTTAGCAAGTATGGCTTGCAAAAAGCCAGCATTTAATAATGGTAACTATGGCTGTTGCCATTCTTTCTTGACCTGTCAAAACTTCTGCAAAACCTTTAATGCTGAAGATGGCAGAAACCAGTCTGGGGTCCTCCACTGAGTCCTCTCTGTTTTTCACAGACTCAGTTTAGGGAAGGGTAAGATGGGAACAGTCATAGAAAAAGAAAAATCATTGCCCAGTGCCCTCCTTCCCCCTATTCTGGCAAGTAGCCTGGGTTAGAGAGCCGGCTGTCAGCTACATCTTCACCATTTTCTCTGTAGTGGAAACTCTGTTTGTCCTCAGTCCAATCCAGGAAGTGCTAATGAGTTTCTGGGTGCTTTCTCTCATGTGCTTATTCAGTGCCCAGTGAAAGCTTCCTTCCATGGTCCCCATGTCATCCTGTGACAAGTTCTGTGGCCTGATTTCCAGCACTGTCATTCAGGAAGGCGTTATCTCTGAATCTTCAGCATCTTCTCTCCGTGTCTAGAAAAGACTCAGCAAGTCACCAAGAATCAAAGATTTTCTCCAAATTTCCGACCTTGTATGCCATATCTGGGAGAAGTCTACCATGAATAACACTTTCTTCTACCTGGTCAATAAATCATGTATCTTGCAGTTAGTTGTGTGACTGTCTGTGTGTACGTGACAGACTAAGAGCTAACAGCAGGCCCATGAGGGGCTCCTGGGCCCTGTTCCCATAATGCTCCTCTGGTCTCTCAGAATCTCCCTGGGTTTCAGGATTCTCCCCCCTCTGCAGTCATTCTCCATCCCTGTGAGGGCTGCCTGCCCTTTGAGTGGCCTGTTAGTTAGTGACCCGAGAAAGCAAACCAGGAGCTGCCCACAGTTTGCCCCATCCTGGAATCTCCTTCTCAGGACGGCACTGACAGATAGATGCTCTGAGGGTGACCCTGTGAGCCAGGTGTCAGGGCCTGGCCTCCTCTTGTGGCTTCTCTACACCCCCACATTGGGAGAGAGTGGGCACCGCACACCTCCCTCAGCACGTCTGGTATCTATTCTACACATCTTCTCGTCTTCCATGAGATGCTACTGTCCCTAGGTATATTAAGAATATAAACTTTGGATTTCCAGCCAAGATGGAGGCACAGGTAGACACACTGTGCCTCCTCGCACAACCAAGGTAAGGACAACAACAATTTAGAAATAGAAGAACAACAAGAACTGACAGAAAATTGAACTGTATGAAAGTTGGACAACCAAGAAGTTAAAATAAACCCGTTCATCCAGACCAGTAGGAGGGGCAGAGTCAGGCAGGCGGGCACGGGTCGAGGCGTGGAGAGCAGAGAGAGTTGGGATGGGGCACATAAGGCATCCGGGGAATGCAAGACCACAGCAGGTGAACCCTGAGTGCACAAGTGGCAGCTGGCAGACCCCAGCTGAGGGGTGGCAAATGGCAGACCCAGCAAGGCGGGAATTGTGAAGCAAGGCAGTGCTCGCAACCCAGGATCTCAGTGCTGGGAAATAGAAACGCAGGACACTGATTGAAAACACCTGTGGGGGTTGAGGTGCCAGGAGAGACTCTCAGTCTCACAGGAGAGGTCGTTGGAAAGTCCCACAGGGTGCACAAGCGCACTGACACAGGAATTGGCACCAGAGGGGCCCAGTTTGCTGGGGGAAGTGGCGGAAGGGACTGAGGTCCGACGGAGAGCAGAGCAGGCGCCATTGTTTCCTCTTGGACCTTGCTCCCACATATAGCGTCACAATCCAGTGACTGGGGTGCTCCGCCCTGGTGAACACCTAAGGCTCTGCCCCTCATACATAACAGGTACGACCAGACCAAAGGAAAAAACAAAAAATGGCTCAAACAGAATTGAAAGCGCCACAATCAGTACTTTTAAGGAACTGAGAGATAGCCAACCTATCAGATGCACAGTTCAAAGCACTGGTAATCAAGATGCTCACAGAATTGGTTGAATTTGGTCACAAATTAGATGAACAAATGCAGGCTATGATAAGAGAAATGAAGGCAAATGCACAGGGAACCAATAGTGATGAGAAAGAAACTGGGACTCAAAACAATAGAATGGATCAGAAGGAAGACAGAAACAACCAAACAGAAAAGAATGGAGAAATAATTTTAAAAAATGAGGACAAGCTTAGGAACCTCCAGGATATCTTTAAACGTTCCAACATCTAAATTATAGGGGTATCAGAAGGAGAAGAGGAAGAGCAAGAAACTGAAAACTTACTTGAACAAATAACAAAGGAGAACTTCCCCAATCTGGCAAAGGAAATAGACTTCCAGGAAGTCCAGGAAGCCCAGAGAGTCCCAAAGAAGTTGGACCCAAGAAAAAACACACCAAGGCATATCATAATTACATTATCTAAGGTAAAAATGAAGGAGAGAATCCTAGAAGCAGCAACAGATAAGGGGACAGTTACCTACAAAGGAGTTCCCATCAGACTGTCAGATGATTTCTCAAAAGAGACCTTACAGTAAGAAGGAGCTGGAAAGAAGTCTTCCAAGTTATGAAAGGCAAGGACCTACATCCAAGATTGCTCTATCCAGCAAAGCTTTCATTTAGAATGGAAGGGCAGATAAAGTGCTTCTCAGATAAGGTCAAGTTAAAGGAGTTCATCATCAACAAGCCCTTATTTCATGAAATTTTAAAGGGACTTATCTAAGAAAAAGAAGATAAAAAAACATGTATAGTAAAATGACAGCAAACTCACAATTATTAATAACCACATCTAAAACAAAAAAAATAAACAAACTAAACAAACAACTAGAACAGGAACAGAACCACAGAAATGGAGATCACATGGAGGGTTAGCAACAAGGGAGTGGGAGGAGGAGAGAGGGGGAAAAGGTACAGAGAATAAGTAGCATAGATGGTAGGTAGAAAATAGACAGGGGGAGGGCAAGAATAGTATGGGAAATATAGAAGGTAAAGAACTTATGACACATGGACATGAACTAAAGGGGGGAATGTGGGTGGGAGACGGTGTGCAGGGTGGAGGGAAATGAAGGGGGTAATGGGACAACTGTAATAGCATAATCAATAAAATGTATTAAAAAAAGAACATAAACTTCAATCAAATTGGTGTGAAGGACCCTTCTCATTCTGTACAGATGCCCTGTTCATAAAACAGTGTTCTTGCCAGGCTA
>PVIA01007222.1:0-86259 GCA_004024845.1 Tonatia bakeri
GAAAGGACGAGGTGAAACCTTACTGATATAGAAGAGCTTGTCCCTGCACTTCTCACGTGGGTGACAGTGGGCCTCCAGTCACTATTTGTAGATCCACTGGCCATATTATAGTGATGAAACAGTTAAACCTTACGATGTCAATATTTAAACTATTCTGGACAGGCCCTGGTGGTGTGGCTCAATGACTGGAGCCTTGTTCCATAGGCCAAAAGGTCATGGGTTCGATTACCTTTCAGGGCACATTCCTGGGTTGCAGGTTCAAACCCTGTGTGGGAAGCAGCTGGTCGATATTTCTCTCCCTCTCTCTCTCTCCTTCCCTTCCCCTCGCTCTAAAAAAATCAATGAGCATGTCCTTGGGTGAGGATAAAAAAAATAAAAATAAAAAAGTATCTTGGACAGTACATCCTTTGCAACTATTAAATTTTTATATTGTAGACGTCAATTTTAAAATGTGCGAGAGGATACACGGTGTTCCCAGATTCTTTTGGGGTGCCCATCAGTAAAACAGTTTGCAGTTCTCCAACAGGTGGCACCAGAGAGCTGGGTCTGATGTGTGGGGAACCCTTGGGTCGCTGGCCTCCTTCCAGACTCAAGTTCTTCTGGGTACCTCTCCCATGAAGCAGATTTCTACCTCAGTCACTGAGTGTTTCACATTTGGCATCTTCCTCTCCAAAGCTGGAAGCGTCCTGGGGTGCCCTTGTGGGACAAGTGCCCCTCAGCCCCTGCCATTACCTGCCCATCGGGCCTGTGGGGTCCCTGAGGAGAGGAGCCCCTCCCCCCCTGAGCTCCCCTCACAGCCCCACAGGGCTGCGCCACCACAGCGCACTGTGCAGTTGTTATAAAGGCTCAGCACCGCTGTGCAGCTAGCTGCTTTGCTGCTCTGTTTGGGGAACACGGTGCGGGGAGAAAGGTTGGTCAAGGAGGACTTCTGAGGGAGAGGGTCTCTGAAGGGAGAATAGATATTTCTGAAGTAGACAGAGGGGCAGTGGGAACAGCATGTGCAAAGGTAGGAAGGTGTCAGCCAGTAGGAATGGCAACATTTCGTCACAGCTGTAACAAAGGATATATGTTACATATGTCATGGATATCATGGGGGCAGGGCTTCCAAATAATAGCAACACCAGTTCATGTTAATTGAGCATTTACTTTGTGTCAGATACTGCTTTTGGTTATTCACATGGACTTACTCATGAAACCCTCATGAGAACCTCCTGAGCCCTGGCCAGGTAGCTCTGCTGGTTAGAGCACTGAACACCAAAGTTGCAGGTTTAGTCCCTGGGGAGGGTGCGCACAAGAATCAATCAATGAATGCATAAATAAATGGAACAACAAATTAATGTTTCTCTCTCCCTTCTTTCTTCTCTTTCTCTAAAAATCAATCAATAAATTTTTTTTTTAAAAAATGAGCTTCCTGAAACTGGTTCTATTATTATTTCCATTGTTCAGCTGAGTTAAAGAGTGGTGAGAGGTACAGTGATTTGCCTGACGTCACTGGGCATTGCACTTGGACAGAAGGCAGGATGCCTGTTCTGACCCCTCGGAGGGACTTTGCAGACACATTGCCCTTCTCTGCCCTGACGGCCAGGGCTTTGCAGGCCAAACCAGGCTCCCAGTGAGCCCTGCTTTTCACGCGCACGGAGTTCCAGGGGTGGCAGAGGTGCTGTCACACAGCTACGGTGGCTGGACTGAGCCCTTGCAGAAAGTGGTGGATGGCCCTACTGTAAGCCTAAAGCAATTTCACTGCTCCCTCTTATATCTGTTTTTTTTTAACAGAAAAATACATTTTTATTAAAAAAAGTTTTTTTCCAATACTAAAAATTCATGATATTAACATTATTTTACATATTTCTTTTTTTTTCTGTTTTTTTTTAAGGTTTTATTTATTTATGTTTAGACAGAGGGAAAGGGAGGGAGAAAGAGAGGGGGAGAAATATCAATGTGTGGTTGCCTCTTGTATGCCCCCTACTAGGGACCTGGCCTGCAACCCAGGCATGTGCCCTGACTGGGAATCGAACCGGTGACCCTTTTTGGTTCAGAGGCCCATGCTCAATCCACTGAGCCACACCAGCCAGGGCACCCTTTGTGTATCTGTTGTAGCTCTGGGCCCTCTGCCTCCTCTGCTGTCAATTGTCCATTCAGCAGAGGGCAGACTGGCAGGGACTAAGGCTCTGTTTCCAGACTTTCCTCTGTTCACTTACTCATGCTGTCTAATAACGAAGCCTCAACTTGCCCATCAAGTCCACCATGTCCCCCTGGCTCACCTCAGGCAAGATCCCAACCTCTCTGGCTTCATCAGAAAAATCCCCTTTGAATTAGATTGGGCCATGTGAAATTTCACATAGTTCCCCTACCAGCAGGAGGACACTGGGAGGATTAAATAAGACTGCGCACACAGCAACTCAGCACCGCTCCTAGAGGGCACAAGCACTCGCCGCACCGTCCGCTGCGTGTCCATGCAGGCGTACAGGCAGAGTGCCGTGCTCGCATAAAGGACGGAGAAGTAAGAAGTGTGTGTCTTGCCCTGGCTGGTGTGGCTCAGTGGATTGAGCACGGACTGCAAACCAAAGGGTCACTGGTTCAATCCCTACTCAGGGGACACACCTTGGTTGCAGGCCAGCTCCCAGTGGGGGGAGCATGAGAGGCAACCACACACTGATTTCTCTTTCTCCCTCCCTTCCCCTCTCTCTAAAAGTAAATAAATAAAATATTGAGGTATTTAAAAAAAAAAAGAAGTGTGTCTTAGGAGCCGTGAGAGACACATGAAAAGAGATGACTGAAACACAGCCTGCGCTAGAAATCAGTCAGAAGTACATCGGCACACGTTACATGATCAAACCAAGGCGAGGACGGTGTGTGGCTGGCTGTAGGAGCAGCTGGGACCGGGAATCTGGGTGCTCTAGCGTGTGCTGTCGCACCTCTGCCTGCCTGCCAGCCTGGGGTGTCTCTCTGCTGACAGCTCTCACTTACAAACTTCATCCTTTCCTGCTCCTATGATCCAAGAACTAGGACTGGCCCCCAATTTGGTCCCAAGCCTGACAGTCCCAGGCTGTGAGAACACGGGCACTCCCATGAAGACAGCATGCTGAAGTGAAGGGAGGTGGAAGGGAAGGCACTGGCAGAAAACCCATCATGTATCTGCCATCACATGTGTCTCCTGGCTGTGAATGATAAAACCCATTTCCAACTGGCTGCTGACGCTGGGAGCTTCAAGCATGCCTGCTGTGTCCAGGGGTGCACCTGGTTTCATCAGGAGCTCTCTTGGCCTGGCTTGGCTTCCCTCCCTCTCGACTTCATGCTTAGGCAGGCTGTGCTCCTGGAAGCTCCAAGCACAGGGGGTTCTTGCAGATAGCACACCTAGTGGGGAAAGTCTTTCTTTTTCAATGCAGCCAGCAAGAGCCTCAGACTGACTCTGGCTGGCTTGACCTGGATCAGTTGTCCATCTCTTGAGCCAGGAGTTCTGTGGGCATTAGTTCCACCTGACTTTGGGATGTGAGAATGAGGGAGGTTGTTTCTGAAAGAGGGCTCAGTTATCAGGTGAAGGGAAATAGTGCAGTGAAACTGCACACCACCCGACAGAAGCCAAGTAGTTAGGTGGGTGCTGGAGAGAGAGAGAGAGAGAGAGAGAGAGAGAGAGAGAGAGAGAGAGCAGCAAAGGCAGGGGCTCATAAATGCATATGAGGAAACCTGGGCAGGCTTCACAGAAGGTTACACACAGAATTACTTGTTAGAGCTGAAGGCGGAGGCACCCCACGTGGCCTCAGCTGACGAGCAGACAGGCAGAATGTGGTGTAGGCGCACAGTGGGATGTTCCGTCGTGAAAAGGAAGGACGTGATCATACGTGCCACCCCACGGACGAACTTTGAAAGCATTACTAAGGTCACATATTACATGTTTCCACTTAGGTGAATGGGTAAATCCACAGAAATGAAATCCAGAATCGTGGTTAGGGGAGCTGGGTTGAGGGGGGAAGTGGGGGCCAACTGCTTAACAGGGATCGGGCTTCCTTTTGGGGGAGGAAACCCTCCCGAACTGGATAGAGGTGGTGGCGGTACAGTCTTGTGAATGTGCCAAATGCCACTGAATTACTTTTAAAATGGCTCATTTTATGCTACATGAATTTCACCTAAATACAAAAAGAACATTTGACCAAACAATAAATGAATAAAATAATCAAAGAGGACAAATAACATATGCTTTCTACTATTTGCTTCAAAAGGACCCAGTCTGAGATGAGCAGGCAGTGGAGGCAGATGGGACTGCCCAACGGTTAGTGACCGGGTTTATTACACCATTCACTTTTTGCTTATGTTTGAAAAATTCCTTAATAAAGAGTTAGGCCCTGGCCCAGTAACTCAGTTGGTTAGAGCATTGTCCCAATACACCAAGGTTATAGGTTTGATTCCTGGTCAGGGCACATACATGAATTAACCAATGAATGCATAAATAAGTGGAAAAACACATCAATGTTTCTCTTGTTCCCTTATTCTCTCTGTCCCTGTAAAACAACGACATAAAAAATCAATTAAAAACAGACTTGGGGCAGACCAATTCCACTAGTGGAAAGCCAAGCTTCTCCTTCCTTCCCACCCTCTTTCTCTTTCTAGTCTGTTCTCTCTTTCTCTTTGCTTCTGTTATTCTCTCTCTTTTTCATCAAGTCTTGGTTTTGAGCAGAACAGTCTCGAAGCTGCTAGATCAGCAGCCACAAAGTCCAAGCACATTTCTTACTTATTGTCGGGGACTAATTCAGAACCCACTTAACCTTACTTTGGACATGACTCTGACACGCTGGCTTATATGGAATCCTGACCCATAGTAGATGAAAAGCAGTTTTTAGAAGGAAAACGAAAGGCTTGTTACGCTAGCAGTAATGAAATGTGCAGCCACAGCCAGGGGCAGGGGACACAGATAGGAATGCTTGTGGAAAGAGATTAGGATAAAACACACAGTCCCCAAGGAAGTGCAAATCAAAACCACTATAAGATATGCCTTCGCACCCACAGGGTGGGTGTGATTAAGAAGTCAGATAATGACAAGCATCCGAGGATGCGCAGACTGCTGGCGGGACTGTCGTGGGGTTCAGCTCCTTTGGAAATAGTCGGACAGCTTCTCAAAAGGTTACACACAGCTCCTATATGACACAGCAATTCCACTCGGAGGTATATGCCCAAGAAAAATGAAACATATCCATTCAAAAACTTGTACATGAATATTAACGGCAGCACTGTTCCTAACAACCAAAGAAGTGAAAACAACCCAAATATCCGCCACCCGATGAATGGATACAAATGTGGCACATCTGTACAATACAGCATGAGCAATAAAAAAGGAACGAAGCACTGAGACTTGCCACCACATCGATGAGGCTTGAAAACATGCTACGTCAAAGCAGCCAGACACAAAAGACTGCATGTTGCACGATTCCATTTATATGGGACCTCCGGGAGAGGCAAATCTGTAGACAGAAAGTTGGTTAGTTTCTCAGGGCTTGGGGGGTAGGAGAATATCAGTGTGGCAGCAAAGGGGTGCAGCGCTCCTTTCTGAGGTGATGAAAATGTTCTGGAATTAGTGATGCTGGAGTATAATTCTGAATACACCACCGAAGAGAACATTTTAAATGGGTGAATTGTATGGTGTGTGAATTATACCTCAGTAAAGCTGCAATTTTTTTTTTTTTAAAGGAATACAAGCACAGTAATCTGGGTTATTTTAGTGCGGGGTCAAAGAGCACCACTCCAACCCCCTGATTGGGCTTCTCCAGGCTGACAACCTTGTCATGACGATTAAATGGATTTCAGCAGGAAGTGTGTCATGTCTGTTTTGAAAGACACCTATAGAGAATGAGCAAGAGGGAAACGATGCTTACATCAGTGCTTAGCGCAGTGTGACTCAGGGTCTCTATTAAAAGGAGACTGCGAAGAATCGCCTGGACAGGCAGAAAGATGCCTCAGGGACTTGGTCAGCTGCTCTGAGTGGTAACACTTGTGAAGTCAAGTTTTCGCATTCATGAATTACACATACTTTTTGTCTACGAGATTCATTCATAAATTCAAAATTTATATACATTTTGGGAATCAAATAAAGGGGTCTTAAAATGAAGAAAAATCAAAACTATGTGATAGGGCATTAAAATGGACAAAAGCTTTGTGATTTGTTGTTTAAAATTTTTACTTTGTGCGCTTGAAAAACCAACTATTAAAAATAATACCTATTTTTTTTTTGCCCTGGATGGTGTGGCTCAGTGGATTGAGTGCTGGCCTGCAAACCAAAGGGTCGGCAGTTCAATTCCCAGTCAGGGCACATGCCTGGGTTGTGGGCCAGGTCCCCAGTAGGGGGTGCATGAGAGGCAACCACACACTGATGTTTCTCTCCCTCTCTTTCTCCCTCCCTTACCCCTCTCTAAAAATAAATAAAATCCTTAAATAATAAAATAAATACCTATTTTTTAAAGGGAATGCGAAAATTTTAACCTGTTTACAGCTACTTCTTTCAGATGACCCATGAGCCTTTAGTCATTACAGTAAATAATTAAATGGAATAAAACTGATAATATACGAGGCTGTCCATAAAAAGTACAGCCATTGTTAATATAATGAGAATGGTTTGTACGACATCGATGTAACCTAGCAGCCAAGGAGAGGGGACTGGAACGCAAATGGGTGAACAATGATGACCTCACTGTACTAGTTAGCGGGGGCTGTAGATACCATTGAGTGAGCATGTGTACTGTGTGGCTGTCACAGTTGAAGTGACTCAGCTAGTAGAGCAACAAATCTGCATCCAATTTTGCATTAAGCTTGAACATTCCTCCATGGAAACGATTTGGATGATTCAGGAGGCTGCAGCTGTGGGCAACTGGTGACTGGCAGCTTCATCATGTCAATGCACCCGCTCATGCATCACATCTCATACAGTTTTTTTGCAAAACATTAAATTACTCAGTAGACTCAGCACCCCAGATTTGGCACCCTAAGACTTTTCTGGCTTTTCCCAAAACTAAAATCACTTTTGAAAGGGGAGAGATTTGACTATTGATGAGATTCAGGAAAATACAACAGGGCAGCTGATGGTGATTGGGAGAACTGTGTGAGGTCCCAAGGTGCCTACTTTGAAGGGGACTGAGGCGTCACTGTCCTATTCACGTCTCTTGTATCTTCAATAATGTCTCTATTTTTCGCATTCCATGGCTGGATATCTTCTGGACAGAGCTCTTACATTTTTTGAACATTGGTTTATGCAGCACCACAGATGCATTGATGTGCTAAGAATTGTGACTAGTTGAACACAACTCACCGTTTTCACAACACAGAGGGGAATTTGCCCAATTACCATCACTTTCATGCTCCCATTAACGCGCCATCATTGCCATACCACCTCATTTTATTTTTCTTTTAGCTCATGGAATATTTTTCTTTTTTTAAATTATTTTATTTTTTAGAAAGAGGGGAAGGAAGAGAGGGAGAGAAACATCAATGCGTGGTTGCCTCTTACATGTCCCCCACAGGGACCTGGCCTACAACCCAGGCATGTGCCCTGACTGAGAATCTAACCGGTGACCCTTTGGTTTGCAGGCCAGCACTCAATCCACTGAGTCACACCAGCCAGGGCTCATGGAACATTTCATATAGTAAGGGAACAGAATACCCATGAACCCTCTATTACGTAGACATTTTGTCACATTTGCTTCAAACACCCTCCCCTGGGCCCTCCTCCCTTCCTTCCCTCCACAAATCCCATATTGGTCATAACTACACCTCAGCCATATGTTCCCATTTGTCCTGCACCCAGTCCTCAGTGGTCACAGCTTATGCTTGTAAGATTGTGAGCTGGGCACCAAGTATGAAGAGTATCATTTTTGTGCTGGACAAGAACTAAGGTGCCTGACTTTACAGTAAGGACACTGAGGTCTAAAAAAGCTGATTTGCCTTCTCATGTTCACAGAGTCTGAAATCTGCAAATCTGAGACCTTGTCCAGCAAAGTGGAATGGCAGAAATAGGGCCTTAGTGCAAACTCGGCTGAATTCAAAAGCTAACTTTGCTGTTTGCCAGTGAAATGACTTGTCCGCAAAATGAAATCCAAGCACGTATCTGAGCTTTTGTTTTCATTTGCAACGTGGAATTTATGCTACCTCCTCTTCAGAGCAGCTGTAAGAATTCAAAGTGAAACAAGGTGCACTGTGTGTGGTATAGAATAAGGGACTCAATAAAACTTTTTAAAATTCTACTTTTCTATAAGCACATATTAGATACCAGAACCCATTTCAGACACTGAGGACGTAGCCACGAATATAATGAGGTCCTTGTTGTGGTTAAGAAATCACCAGTAAGATCAATTATTAGCCAACTGCATGTGTGTCCACCTGTAAGTTTTCATTCTCAATGACTGGGATGGTTTCTTTTGTTGTTTCTAAGGTCAGGGTATTGACACATACTGATTTATTTGGTGTCCCTAAATCTACTCAAGAGCCAGACTTGGCCAGGGACAGCTCAAATTCTGGCTATTGGGCCATTCCTCAGGCAAGAACAGGAGACATGATATATTCTGAAGAGATCCAGGTGAGACAAGTCTGTCCTCAAGGACTTTTCAGTCTATTGATAATATTAATAATCAAGACTATGTGTGGAGCACTTACTCTAGGCCAGGTGCTGGGCAAGACACTGTATAATTATTTCATTTAATCTTCTCTTTAAGGTATGGTAGTTATTTATTTTCATCATGATTTGCTGTACATTTAATAGGAGTCTTAATAACCATTGAAATGAAGTGTTCTAAAAGAACATTCCTCCCCTGGCTGGTGTAGCTCAGTAGATTGAGCACAGGCTGTGAACCAAAGGGTCACCGGTTCGATTCCCAGTCAGGGCACATGCCTGGGTTGTGGGCCAGGTCCCCAGTAGGGGGGTGTGAGAGACAACCACACATTGACGTTTCTCTTCCTCTCTCCTTCCCTTCCCATCTCTCTAAAAATAAATATATACAGCCTTTAAAAAAAAGAATATTCTTTTGGATAGTTTAAACATTAAGGCGGAAACCTGAATAAATTTTGTCTGTTTGCTCTAGCATTTAAGAATTCTAATGCCAGCCATGGCTGGCTAGCTCAGTTGGTTAGTGTTGTCCAGATATGCCAAGGTTGCGGGTTCAACCTCTGGTCAGGGCTCATACAAGGATCAATCAATGGATGCATCAATAAGGGGAATAACAAATCAATATTTCTCTCTCTTTTCATTTCTCTATTGGTTTATTTAAAACAAATAAAAATTAAAAGTTATTTTAAAAAAGAATGTTAATACCAAAGGTGACAAGGATTTTTTTTTTTTTTTGGTTTGGTTTTGCAGTAAGAATTGAACCCTGGGCTTCCTATACCCTCACTTCCCAGATATCAAAGTTTTTCAGCTCCCAAAAGTATAGATCAAAAGGCAAAAGACCAAAATACCTTGGACAGTATTTCTCAATTAGCCAATCGACTTAAATGACACAAGAAAGGATACAGCTTCCTTTTGAAAGGATAATAATTATCTTTGAACACAAGGCTGGGTCATTTACACCTCCCAATACCTTTAGTGGCTTCTTTTGTAGCCAAAGGGTAAACCTTAGCACAGCACTCAAGGTTTCTTGGAACCTGCCCCCCTTCTACCATTATTAACTTTATTACTGATTGGCATTTCTTCCAGGCAGCCTACCTACTATCCAAGGCTCACTCGTATCTGGTGCTTGAACCACTCACGTTGGCCTTTTTCACGCCCATGTTTTTGCCAATACTGTTCCTTCAACGTGGACTGCCCTCCTCCCTCATTAACCTCCCCCCCCCCCCCCCCCCCCCCCCCCCCCCCCCCCCCCCCCCCCCCCCCCCCCCCCCCCCCCCCCCCCCCCCCCCCCCCCCCCCCCCCCCCCCCCCCCGCGCCCTCAGCCCGGACCACGCCCTCCTCCACCCGCCCTTCCCCGACTGCCCTGTCAGGACTGCGTCCTCCCCTTCACTCCCATACACGGCTTACAACATTTGTCTCTTTCTGCCACATTCCCTTTTCCTTCACTTAGTACCTCTCCACAGCATTCTCTTGAACACAGAATGGGTCTCAAATGCTGTCGGATGAATGAAGGGCTGAGCGGGACAGGCTGTGCCATCTGCTGCAAGCACACCTTTCCCCGTGTGCCCTCTGGCGGCAGGACATCCGTCTGACCTGGGCCCAGAAACCCAGGGCTGGAAGAAAGCCCAATGGGTGGTCCAAACTGAGCCCAGAGCCCCTTCCCAAACAATCCTAAAGCAAAAGGTGGTCTATTATCTGGCACTAGGAACATTACCAACCCTCTTGGTAATTTTCGCCTCTTCTCAATGGACTTTCATAACTGGCTTACACATGAGGCCGAATGTTTTCTTTTGAATGTTTATTGGTTATTCATTTTTTTCTGTGAACTATTTTTTTTTTAAATTTATTTATTTATTTTTAGAGAGGGAAGGGAGGGAGAAAGAGAGAAACATCAATGTGCGGTTGCTGGGGGCCATGGCCTGTAACCCAGGCATGTGCCCTGACTGGGAATCGAACCTGCGATACTTTGGTTCGCAGCCCGCGCTCAATCCACTGAGCTATGCCAGCCAGGGTCTGTGAACTATTTCTTCATCATCTTTGTCCATTTTCTACCAAGTTGCCTTCTCTTCTTGATTTGTGTACTACTAACTTTTACACCAATGCACTGGGAACACCCATCTTTCGTTACATATCCTGCACAGACCGCCTTTCTATCACATTCACTCGCCATGTCCCACCAGTGTCACTCTCAACCATTTCACTCAAGCTTCAGGAGCCTTCCATCTGTAATGAGGGGGACGCTGCTGGTGGGAGACTGGGGGAATTACGTTAGAATTGCATGTCAAGGACCAAGTATTGGGTGGGCCAAAAAGTCCATGACTTTTTTCCTGTAAAATGAAATATATTTCATTTTCACTGATAACTTTATTGATTTGGATATTTCGAGTATGTCAGCTATCTCCCACTATTGGCCTCCAGTGGGTAGAGGCCAGGGGTGCTGCTAAATATCTTCCAATGTATTTAGCCCCACAGCAAAGAATTATTTGGCCAAAATGGTGATAGTGCCAAAAAACTTTGCAAACTAGTTTTGACACGTTCTACCAGTCACAGAACATTCTCCATACACTGCATAAATCTATTTTTGCATTTCAGTTGCATTTTTACTTTTCTTGAAATAACAAAGCATAATATACCAAAAACATTGCATGTTTCCTTCCATCTTCATTAAGATGGTTGCACAAAAAAAGCATCAATTTTGGTAAGTTTTTTTTAATGCACGCTGATATGACAGCTGTTCACAATACAATCTAACAAAATTGTTTTAAATGAAATTAGAGACAACCAAGCACTAGAACTACAGTACGGAAAAAACGTAATGGACTTTTTGCCAGCCCGATATTATGCCTTGTATTCAGTAAGTACTCAACAAATGTTAGCTCCTCTTCTGCACCTACACTTGAGGTCGTGAGTTGGTGAGGTGTTTACGTTAGCCTACAGAGTTTAAAAATAGTACATCTGAATACTTTAGGTGAGGCATACTTTTTCTAGTTGGCCATACCCTCCTCTACCTCCCCAACCTGTTTCTACATCGCAGCTTCTCAGATTTATGGTGCAGTCTTCCACTCTCCAGTCTGTAACGGATGGAAATAAAGCAAGCCTTGAGATTATGTATCACCTATAACCAGTGCTGCCCCGTGTGCCCGCCGTGCGCCATACACCACTAGGATGTGCCCTTCCCAGTGTAGCTTACTTACCAAGCCCCTTGGGATCGAGCAATGTACAAACTGCACATCAGTTTCAAAAAGCTTAAGGGGCATTCTCACAGCAATTTTAAAAGCTTTCACAAGAAGCCTCTTTCATAACATCTACTAGGTAGGATCAAGATGGAGGTAGGAGGCACAGAGCCAGTAAGCCAGAAGTGTTGCCCCAAATATCTTGAAATGCAGACTGGGGCTATGAAGGACGAGGACATCAGGTCCCTGCTCGGTACCCTCTCAAAGGCGAGATTAAGCTTCTGGATTTCCAGAGGCCTCCTGGAGATTGTCAAGGGAAAGTTGTAGTAGAAACTACTACTTCTGTAACAAAACCGTAGATGGGATAGGCTGGGTAACCTCTTAAATACATATATATATTAAAAAAACTTCAAACGTTAAACGTTTTACAAAGTATGTTCATATACCCAACATAACATGTTTATTAACAAAGCGTTGTAAGAATGGACAAGGATTATTATACCGATTTTGGGGTTTTCAGATGCTGAATTTGGGGGCTCTGCCTCTAAAAATCTGCTTCCAAAGGATTAAAAGGCAGTCCTTCTTACCAGACTAAAAATTGTGGCACAGTACCACAGCTGAAATGATGTGTATAAATCCAGGGAGAGAGTGACAGCCACAGAGCTACCAGTTACGGTTTCAAAATACTGGCTAATCACACACACACACACACGCGCGCGCACGTGCAACATTCACACATGTACACACTCACACATGCATAACTTACACACACAGTTTCTAATGCACAAATTGGTGGGAAATTTTCAGACTGACAAACTTGTCACTGGAAACTGAGTATGAGAAAATAAAGAGCAAAACAAACCCGAGTCCAACCACCTCATTAACAGCCGAGGTCTTTATTTCAATTCGTATGTACAGTGAAAGTGCCGCTGCGGACCTGCAGCAGCCAGACAGACGCAATTCTCTCTCAACAATTAGCAGCTTAAGATCTACCAACTACAGTGTTAACGTTCACACGTTCACAAGTGTCATTTCTGTACTTTTCAATTCGTGCAAGTGAGTTTTTACTCTTACACACCTTGATAGGACACACTTACAGTCTAGTAGTCAATCCTACTGAGGGTATCACCTAGCATACATAACAGACAGAAATGTTAACTCTTAGAGCCACATTCAAAATCCCCAGTCTCATTTGGGGGTGAGAACCATAATTTTGCCTTTGTAAATTTGTGGATTATAATATTTGGTTTTGTTTTGGATGCATATTTCCCAAAGCTGGAAGGCAGCTCCTTCCTGGAACTCACTCAGAATTCAGCATTTCATCTGACTGTACCTCAAAGGAATATGAAATTACAAACAAAACCAAATGCAGTGAAAACCACATAAAAATATGTTTATTAATAGGACATGGCTAGCAAGGAAGGCTGGATCCCAGTACTATTCCTGGTATCAGATTTTTCCAATTGGGTGGAGGGGTACAGGGGAGAGAAGGGCACCAGTCAGTGAAGGGTAAAATTCAACCTACTTTTACTGTAGGAGTCTGTGGAATAGAAAGCCTTCCTTGCTAGGATGCACTGAGTATATACCAAAGAATTGAAATTGGAGCAGACATATCCTTCAATGACCATAAACGAGTAAAATATTAGCATTCTACAACTTGAAGAGTCACCCAGGCTACCACAGCCAGCCTTGCACCACCACTAACAAGTAATCCAGGAATGCTTCATTTCAAAAGGAATGCATGTAGTCTTTAAAAGAGAAGCATTAAAATGAGGGGAATTTTCCACCCACAGAAAAATTGTTAAATCATTAGAGCGAAGTTATAGAAGAGCTTTGAACAGATGAGAGAATCCAAGGACAGCCATGATGCAAAGAAGCTCAAAGGTAATAGGTATGGGTGCGGAAAATGGGGAAAGGCATCAAAACAGAGTCATGGTCACAAAAAGCATTAAAAACAGACAACTGTTCGGCCTGGTGAACAATCAAGAGACAAGAGAGCCAGAAGGCCATTACTATGCCTGCCCCAGCCTGGAGGGCCTTCCTAAGACGGTATGACAGAGG
The DNA here is from genome assembly GCA_004024845.1 of Tonatia bakeri. Taxonomy (NCBI): domain Eukaryota; kingdom Metazoa; phylum Chordata; class Mammalia; order Chiroptera; family Phyllostomidae; genus Tonatia; species Tonatia bakeri. Next base: position 13,816 of record PVIA01007222.1, read on the forward strand.
AGGATGCAGAGTGAGCACGGGCATGTTTGGCTGGGAGCTCAGGGGGCTTTCCAGAGGTGAAAACCTTTCTTTGATCGAAAGCGTTCCAGGGCATCTGGAACAATTCATCTATCACAGTGACTTCAAGTGCCCACAAAACTTAATAGTCTCAACATAGTTTAGGGGATTCAAAGGTTCCATCTTAGAAAAACTGGAGGACTGTGGCTAGAGAATCTTTTCAGTAATTTTGTAGGGTTTTCTACTCTGAGCAGTAAGTTGCAGCAGAAAGGGTCAACTGCTAGTTCATCAAGGTCACGTGTCCTTTGGCACTCCTGTCTAAAGTCACTGCAATATTTTTAGGCAAAGTTAACATTTTAAACATGTTTGGGAACAATTGTTTTTGGCCTGAACATGAAATGGTTCCAATTATTTAAAAAAAAAATTAACCCTGGTCCCTGCTCTGGGCACTAATCTTGAGGTCAACGAGCTAACAGGTGTGCTACAGTCATCTGGGAGTGGAATGGAAACTGGGGTACCTGAGTTAAAATACCGAGATGATTATGGTAACAACATGCTGACTCTGAGAAGGCCAGCCTGCCAAAGCCCAGGAGGCTGGAGCTGTCGTGTAAACCACGCTTTCAGACGGACAAGGCAATGCTAATCTGGTTTCAAAGGAATTTCCTGGGATGGGGGAAATAGGCAAAGCACGTTCTGCTATTATTTTGAGGGCACATCTTGTGCCCCTTGCTCATCACTTGGCTGCACAGGGCTGAGGCCAAGAGAGAACAACATTTTGTGATTCAACACTACAGACATGAAAAGATTAGCCAAACTTTCTAAATAAGCTCTGAAAGCCCAAGTTCTACCAGGATGGTGGAACTGGTTATAGGATAAGGAAGAAGTCTCAGTCCATTTTTTAGAACTATCTATAAAAGTCCACTGAGCATAGTTATGTTAATAAGTCAGTCTATATAAATAGGAAACTGACAGCATTTTACACCCCAAACTTGGTTCCTTCTAACCTGATATCTCCTCTGCTCTTTAATGAGAATCACCTTCAGTGGATTCTCTCAGGCAGACAAAATAAAGCTTTGAAATTAAGGGTGCAGAGGCCAAAATGTAGACAGAAGATTCAAAATCACTTTGGTTTCAGTAATTAGAGGGTGTTAAAAAATAAATTAAGGAAACACAAGGAATTATTTATGACTCTCTTAAACAGTCTCAATTTTTCCTAAAGACAAACCCCAGCCTAAAGTCAGACTGATCATTTACTTGGGGCAAAAAATGTCTACCCTACGGAGCTTCTCCCTGCACACCCCTTCCCTCTCCAACCAAGCCAAGCCCAGGAAGTGGTGGGGGGAGGGGCGGCAAACACCAAAAAGCAGCAACAGCAGCCAGGAGAGGGAGTTTAAGCTGCATCGCAAAACAAGGGTATCAGGGCAGCATTTACAGCGAGTCTTCCCTTACTCGAACTGTTCACGACAGGAGGGAGCAGCACACTTAAATATCCACACATTTCTTCATTTAAAAACATCACTTCTTTATTTCAAAGGAAAAATAAAAGACCCTCCCAACCCTTTCCAAAAAAACCCAATAATAATAATAACAATAATAAAAAATCCTATTAGAAACCATAAGGAAGCACTGAGAGTTTGAGTAGTACATTCTTCAAGTATGCTGTTCGGACTTTTTGTTTTTTTAACTTGGTGACTATACACATATTAAAAAAAAACAACAACTTAAAAGTGCGGTCATGAGATTTTGCTTAAGTATTTGGAGGGCTACTTCAAAATACTGTAGTAGGGCTGTGTGGTGATCCTGTGTGGGGCATGATGTTCTCACTTCTGTATCCTAGCAAAGGTTAAGGGACCAGGTTCAAAAGCGATCATACTTCCAGCGTTAGTGTGAGCGGCCAACTCGGGTGAAAAAGCCAGGGAGGTTTGTATGTTCTTCCACGGATAAGGAAAATCCACCCTGAATCCAAAAATTCAGACATGGAATGTGGTACGATTTCACAGTAAAGTTAGTCTGGGAGGAAAGAGGTGGTGAGCCCAGACAAGGCAGGGTGTTAGGTTTAACCAGTTTCCCTAATCAGGTTTCACATCTTTTTAGTGGGTTTTAGTGCAGTCCTTCAAGCCACAATTTCGATGCCCTTCAGTGTGCTCCAGATTGTTGGTTCATGTTAAAGGACTGTTTAAGATTTGCATCCCAAGGAAAATCATGCTACATAAAAATGATCCAAGATTTTTGCCCAAAAAACTTCTTGGATAAAATCTAAAAAATACTATTGCAATTGCGTCTCTTGAAGAAAAAAAAACATTATTCTAAATGTAAACAGATTCACTCAACTCTTCTGTTGTTGTAGAAAACTTCAGAGTAGGTAAGTTGCTGTCTAATTCTTTGCTGCATGCACTCGCCAAAGGGTAGGGGAGCACTGCCTTCTTTTGCCAGTATCATCTGGGGGATGAAAAGAACCGTTCCACATAGCTGAAGAGGGCATCCCAGTGCTTCCAGAGAAAGGCAATGAAAACCACAAGGAATAAAGTGCTGAACGTCCTGTTTCGCGTCTTCATTAGGGGAACCACGCAGTTGGCTACTGTGGAGACAAAGACCAAAAGAACTGCCATGACAGCCAGAAGAATGTTGATGAGTTTGCCCAGCAGGTTCCGGGCAGTGGCATTCTCCAGCCCTTCCAGCTGTACCACCTGCTGCTGCTGCTGCTGCAGCTCCATCTTGGAGATGCGGGTCTGACATGCCTCCAGGGCCTCCTGTGGGCCAGAACAGGAAATAGTTAAGCCTTTTGCACACAAGTAATCTGAGTCACTGACCTGCCCCTTGGGCAAGCCAGATGCATCTTGAGCTATGCCAATGATTTTAAATATGCTGGAGAGTGACCACAGCATCATGGTAGAATGAGAAGACTTCTTTGTTTCTCCCCTTAAATTTACAAGTTGGATAACTGTAATTCAACAAAGGATCCCATGCTCAACACACACACATGCCTAAAACATCTGACGAGGCAGGCAAAGAAGACTGAGCCCTGGTCGGGTGGCTCATTTGGTTGGAGCATCATCCCGTATACCAACAGGTTGCAGGTGCCCAGTCAGGGCACATCAGTATGTTACAGAAGGGAACCCACCGATGTTTCTCTCATCTCTCTCTCTCCCCCCCTTCCTCCCTTCCCCTCTCTCTCAATTCAATGAACATATCCTCAGGTAAGGATTAAAAAAGTTTTTTTTTCCAGTCAAGACTACAGAGTAGGTAGACATGGCTCACCTCTTCACACAACCACATCAAAATTGCAACTAAAATATCAAACAACTATCACCTAGAACCGCCAGAAATTGAGTTGAGTGGAAGTCTGCCAACCATGAAATTAAAGAAACTACATCCATTAAGACTAAGCAGGCAAGCTGGTGCCATATCTGTGACCCCATCAACCTGGCTAATACTGTTTGATCAGCCTTGGAGATACCCAGAGACTCCACCCCACCCAACTTAAGGGCCCACCCAAACTTCTCCATATGAATGGCTGGTCTAGGTTCATGCCACTCAACTTCCTAAATCCTATTTCACAACTTCCTAAATCGTATCAAACAAGCAACAGCTGGTGGAAAGGGCTCTCTGCTCTGTCTTTTAAGTACATTCTTCCCCTTTTTAAGGTTGATCTCTGTAAAGAGGACACTACGTTGAAATGCTAGACCAAACTTTAGAAGTGATCTGCTCCCCTTAAGGCCATGACCTTCAGCCATAAGTTCTTATGAAATTTACAGTAACATTCAGAGAACAAAATCTATTCCCTTAGCTGTGGTCAGGTATCTTCCGAAGTTCAGCAGTGGTGGAACCCTGGGTTTTTCTGGTCTTGTTTCAATGGGTCCTAGTTTCCTAGGATTTGAAGTGAAGGCCAGAAACTTCAGACTGAAGTTAGCTGGAGAATGGACAATGGATACTTCCCAGTCCACTATGACTTGAGAAAAAACAATAAATGGAATTCCAGGGGCCTACAGAACATAGCAGCTCAAATAATGTAGACATTGTCTTGATTCTTTTATGCTACTGCAATACAAGTTTCCTGGACCTTCTCTAAGACTAGTTTTAAGATGCCTTCATATGAAACCACCAACTGTTCCATTAGAAATACTTCCCAACTGGGATGAGCAAAAGTTAAATATTCTATTTTCTCACAGAATACACCAGAGGGATACTATTAACCTTAAATATTACTACGTGTGGTATTCTTGCAAAACCCCTGGCAATATGCCTGAAAAATACTGGACTTGGCAGCTAGGACAAAAGCACCTTTGCCACAGAAGAAGAAAGGAAAGATGGCCCCGAGACCTGCCAGAGCAGCTGCTGAAGCAGTGACTGATAGACGGAATGCACGTGGTTTTCCAGACTGAGACCACTGTGATTCGGGAAACATTTCCCAAGAACTGAAGCAAGCATATCACTTCCAAATGGTATACATTTTTGAGAAATGCACCTCATTTGAAGAATAGGTCTATTACAGTTGGCCTTAGCTTCTTTTGATACTCTACCCTCAATCTTTTCCCCCAAACTTTTTTACTATGGTAAAATACACATAACATAAAACTTACCATTTTAAAGCATACAATTCAATGGCATTTAGTAAATTCACCATGTTGTGTAACCATCACTACTATCAAAATTCCAGAACATTTTCATGGCCCCCAAAAGAAACCCCTAACTCCTTGACTATCACTTCCTGTTCCCCTTTCCCGCAGCCCCAGACAATCATTAATCTACTTTCCACCTCCAGAGCGTGGGCTGTCCTGGACATGTCACATAAATGGAGCCATATGTTATGTGGCCTTTTGTGACTGGTTTCTTTCACCGGACACAATGCTTCCAGCATCACCCATGTTGTAAAAATGTATCAGCACTTCACTTCTTTTTCTTTTTTTCTTATTGTGGTAAAATACACAACAAAATCTATTATTTTAACTATTTTTAAGTGTACAGTTCAGTGGTATTAAATACATTCCTATCGTTGTACAACCCACATTCGTCTTACAGCTATTTTCATCCTGTAAACTGAAACTCTGTACCAATGAAACAACAATGCCTCCAAGCCCCCTAATCCCTAGCCCTTGGCGACAACCATTCTACTTTCTTTTAATCTTTTACACCTGGACCCTTCATGCTAACCTGGATGTCCCGGGCCCGTTCATAGGACTGATATGCAATTTTCTCTTCCATGCTGGCCAATTCCTGCTTCAGGTTCAAGATTTCATTCTGATGGAGCTCTGTTAGGTCATTTAGTTGTTCTTCTAGTCGTTCACATCTAAGAAGGAGGAGAGAAGTTAAAAGTTTAGGCATTCTGTATTTTCCTGGTATTATTCACATCTAATCCCCCAAACTCATTTTGCAAAGGAAGAAAATAAAAACACAAAGAAACCGAGTGGCCTGGGGTGACAGGGCATGCTAGTGGTTACAGCACATCCCTGGAATGGACAGCTCATCACAAGGCACTATCACAGCAGCAACATAACCCTTCCACACTCTTCTTCATACACAGTATTTGCCATGATGCCAGCAGCCCTGGTTAGTTTTGAGCATACCTATAATAAATGAGGCAGTTATTATTCTATTCTGAGCAGCATATGGGAGAGGCAAAAAATAGAGTACAATTAAGCAGGTCTCATCAAAAGATAAACAGCACACAAATGGAAATTGACCAAGAATTCACCGCTAGCTTATTCTGACACCGGACAGGTCACTGACCTGGATGTTCATGACTCAGAGCCCGTCGTTCGCATGGCCAAGCACAGTACCTGGGACATCTCAGTCAACAATATTTACTGAAAGCCTGATGTGTGTCAGGTATGTTCAAAGTACTGGGAATACCATGGTAAGCAAGATAGAAATCCTGCCCTCAGGAGTTTACATTCTAAAGAGGGAGACAGAAGAGAGGGAGGGAGAGGCAGAAAAACCAAGATGCCCACAGATATGGAAAAGTAAACCAAATAAGATCACTAGGGTATAGAATAGAGTGCCTGGCAGCTGGTTAAGCTAGAATGATCAGGGAAGGCCTCTTCCCTGTTCAACACTCTTCAACAATGAGAAATGAAACTTGAATGATGGCATAAACAAGTGCTAGGGTGATGGGATGGGTGGACATCTCAGAGCAGAAGGAAGAGCAAGTATAAAGTCCTTAAGATGGGAACAAACTTAGCAGGTTTGAGGGACAGGCTGTAGGACTCATAGCTGAATAAAAATGAGGGAAAATGAACTTCTTTAGAAGCAGGGATCATTTTATTAGGGTATTGTTTTAGTCCTGAGAGAGAGAGAGAGAGAGAGAGAGAGAGAGAGAGAGAGAGAGAGAAACAGGTTGAGAGAGAAACATCAATCAGCTGACTCCCATATGTGCCCCAATTAAGGCTTGAACTTGCAACCTAGAACCTAGGTATGTGCCCTGACTGGAATTGAATTGGCAACCTTTTGGTGTATGAGATGACACTCTAACCAACTGAGCCACCCAGTTGGGGTAGAAGGAGGGATTATTTTAATTCACCTTGTATCTCTAGCACTTAGAGGACTACATATAAGACAGTTTATTCTACATAAAGACAGAACCTGGGCAGGGCATCTAAGGATCAATAGGACTGGAGCAGGTTTAAAAGGACAAGATCAGAGATTCCAGGTGGAAAACATGGGTAAAGGGCAGGAGGAGGTAAAATGTATCGAATAATTGAAACAGTGGATCTATGTTAGAGGAAAAAAGGGAAATTTGGTATGAAAAGGTAGGCAGGGGAGTGGGGATTCTAGAATAGACAGTACCTGGTCCAAAGCAGATTGCTGAAGGGGGAGAGGGTGACATGATGAACAGTATTTTAGGAAAACAGGTAGTGGTGAGGAGGACAGATTGAAGTAGGTTGTGTGTAAAGTCCCAGGAATCAAACAAAGAGCTACACAATTAGTAGGATGGCTGAAGACTACACACTTAAAAACACTAGAAAGGAGCCCTGACTAATGTGGCTCAGTGGACTGAGCACTGGCCTACGAACCTAGAGGTCTCTGGTTTGATTCCCAGTCAGGGCATGTGCCTGGGTTGCAGGCCAGGTCCCCATGTGGGTGTGTGTAAGAGGCAACTGATAGATGTCTCTCTCACATTTTGATATTTCTCTCCCTCTCTTCCCTTCTCTCTAAAAATAAATAAAGTCTTAAAAAAAAAGACTAGAAAGGAAAGAATAAACACATCTCCAGCTTATGGTGACTAGAATGGAAGGCTGTTTCTCAGGCAGAGGGCTAACCCCAACAGGAGAATATATTACCACTGAGCACTACTCAGGCAAGCACATACCTAACACTAGCAGGTCAGCCTCAGGGGACATTGTATTAAAATAAAAATAAAAATGCCAGAACAAACTCAAACATTTAAAACTACTCTCCCCTTTCCCTTGTTTTTAAACACATCTATAGTACACAAACTTTTAAGAAATACAAGGAGACCTGCCCGGGTGGCTCAGCTGGCTGGAGCACTGTCCCACACACGGAAAAGCTGTGGGTCTGATTCCCAGTCAGGGCACACACCTAGGCTGCAGGTTTGATCCTCAGTTGGGGTGTGTATGGGAGGGACCCAACTGATGTTTCTCCCCGCCACGTCCTCTTTCTCTAAAATCAATAAACATATCCTCGGGTAAGGATTAAAAAAAAAAAAAAAAGAAGAAACACACAAGTTCTTTGTTTAAGGAAAGTTTTCTGTTGCAGCATCACCAATATTCTCGCTCTAATAATTATATAAAAATTATATGGAAAATAACTATATTCTAAACTACATTCTTTCTCTAAGAAACAAGGGCTTTTAAAAAAAGTTATAGTCTGAATCTTTTTCCTATGTTTCTGAATCCTACTTAGTTCTCCTTTATCCTTGACAGGGATCTGTACTGCTTTCTTTCAGGATGAAACTGTTACTGCAGTGACTGTACAGAGTGAGCAAAAAGCATCCTCACCTTCTGCCTGTAACTAGGGCTAATATTTTCTGTGACTCTGCCTTTTCATGTCATCTGATGCTTAGGGCATGTGCTCAAAAACAGGTGCCACCTTTGGAATTATTTTCCACCAAATTTTAAGTTCACCAAATGCCACGAGATTAATATATTGTCTTTTACTGAAATTAGGCCCACTGTTTTATGGTGATTTTAAATTTAATTAATTAGTTTATTGATTTAAGAGAGAAGGGTGGGGGGTGGGGAGAGGGAGAAAGACAGCGGGAGAGAGTAATGATGTGCTGTTCCACTTACTTATGCATTTATTGGCTGATTCTTGTTATGTGCCCTGACTGAGGGACTGAACTCACAACCTTGGTGTATTGGGACGATGCTGACACTCTAACCAACTGAGCTATCTGGCTAGGGTTATGGTGTTTTTAGTGTTTGATGATTTTCATCATTCTCTCTCTTCACTAGAGTATTTAAGAGCAAGGCTGGGCTTGGTAGCAAATAACTCTCCCCAGCTAAGAACTGATGTTGGTGGCAGGGAGGGGACTGTGGTGGTAGCGACCAGTCTGTGTGCTGATGAAAGCAGACCCATGTGACATCTTTAATGGGTCTACGGCCCCAATCTCTTGGCCCCACAAATTGTACAGTCTTTAAGGAATGCTGGGGAATCTTATCTGATATTAAACATGGCTCACATATAACATTAGAACAAATTAAAAAGTAATAGCAACAGCAGTAGCAGAGCTACCATTTATTCAGTGCTTTCTATGCAAATTAATTTGCACAACCCAAGAAGGTAGTAGGTATTATCTTCACTTTACAGATGAAGAAACTGACACTCAGTGAGGTAAAGGGACTTGCCCAAGGCACACAGATATTAAGTAAGGGAGCTAGGATTTAAATCCAGGTTTGTTTGACTTTAAAACTCAAGGATTTTATTTTACTTTATTTTATTCATTTTTAGAGAGGGGAAGGGAGGGAGAGAAATACTGATGTGTGAGAGAAACATCCGTTGCCTCTTGGACACTCGCAACTGGAGACCTAGTTGCAACCCCAGCATGTGTCCTGATCGGGATCGAACTGGCGACCTTTCACTGTGCGGGAGGATGCCCAACCCACTGAGCCACATCAGTCAGGGCAAAACCCAAGGTTTTTAACCTTTACACTGTGATGTCATTTTCAAACTACTCAAGAAGCTCAGATAAGCTAAATCCATCCCTTTATAAGAAATCTCAGATCCACAGCTAATCCAAATCACATAGCTACAAAGGGAGAAGGAAAATAATGCACTGACATGATGGCTTGGAGCTTGATGGCAAGATAGAGTCAATGGGAGGAAGGGTGCAATAAAAAAATCATGAACCTGGAATAAAAGAAGATAATAACAGCCCTGGCTGGTGTAGCTCAGTGGACTGAGTGCCAGACTGTGAACCAAAGGGTCACTGGTTCAATTCCCAGTCAGGGCACATGCCTGGGTTGCAGATGGGGTCCCTGGTGGGGAGCGCTTGAGAGGCAACTGCACACTGGTATTTCTCTCCCTTTCCCTCTCTGGAAATAAATAAATAAATAAAATCTTAAAAAAATAAAAGAAGAAGAAGATAATAACAAGTGTTGGTGAGGATATGTACAAATTTGAACCCTGGTATATCGCTGGTGGAAACATGGTACAACTGCTTTGGGTAACAGTCTGGCAGGTTCCTCAAAAAGCTAAACTTCTGACCTCAAAATTCTACTCCAAGTATACAAAAAAGAGAAATGAAAACTTATTTTCACACAAAATCTTGCACACAAATGTTCATAGCAGCATTGTTCATAATAGCCCCAAGTAGCACAACCTAATGTCCATCAACTGATGAATGGGTAAATAAAATGTGGTATGTTCATAAAATGAATTATTATTTGGAAAGAAAAAAAAGTAATGACACATGCTACAATATGGATGAGCCTTGAAAATACTATGCTAAGATGCCGATCAGAAAGGACTACAAATTGTGTGAATCCACGTATATGAAATGTTCAGAACAGGCAGAGCTACAGAGGCAAAAGACTAATGGCTGCCAGGGGCTGAACAGGATTGAGAAGATTAAAGGGTGATGAAAATGCCCTAAGCCCTGGCTGGTGTGGCTAAGTAGGTTAAGCACTGCCTGGGAACTGAAAGGTCACAGCTTGATTCCCGGTCACAGCTTGATTCCCAGTCACAGCACATGCCTGGGTTGGGTCGTGAAAGAGGGTACTGATCCATGTTTCTCTCACACCTCGATGTTTGTCCCCTTCCTTTCTTTCTCCCTCCCCCTCTCTCTAGAAAATAAGTAAGATCTTAAAAAAGAAAAGAAAATGTCCTGGAATTGATTAAGGTGATGGTTGCATATATTTGTGAGCATACTAAAAACCACTGATTTGTATACTTTAAATGGGTGAACTGTATATGAATTTTATCTCAATAAAGCTATTAAGAAAGATTACGGATGTTGGTAATGTACTTTTAAATGCATTAAAATATAAGACAGATGTAGGATGGGGTAGATGGAAAGATATGTGATAAAACAATATAGTAAAATGTAGAATCTAAGAGTTAAGTGAATCGGCATTCACTGCACAATTTTTTTGAGTTTGCAGTGTGTCTGAAAGTAAAAAAATAATAAACTTTGGGGGGGGGGAATGATTATAGCTGTTATAGCCAGAAACACTTGGGTTTAAGTCCTGGTTCCTGCTCATAAACTGCAGAACACAATTAAGAATTACCTAGAGAATGATGACTTTCTGAAAAAAAAGTTACAGCTGTCATCGTGTAACTGAAGCCCTCTTACACAAATAGTTGTGTTTGGGTTACCATAGTAAACATCTCCAATCAGCAGGAAACATCGGGGAGGAAGCTGAGAAAGCCATAAACCTCCAGGCTTTTCTAAAATGTGATGAACAAAGAGGTTGGCAAGATGCCCTTAGTGTCTTGGAGTGTAGGTTTTCTGGGTTGCCTCACTGCCCTGGAAGAACATTATTGGCCTGTCATTATTAAAACATTTTCCCTATTTTGTTCGCCCAGGTCAGGGGAGTTTGTTCTTCAGTTCTTTTCACAAAACTCACAGACCTGATCATACTTAGCAATTCCAGTCAACCATTTTCTCAGTGCCATCAGCCTTGAAGTGGTTTACGTAATTCACATGTGAAATTATGGCCCCAAAACAGGCTAACACAAAGAGCCCATTAAAAGTGATGTGGTATTATTTTGGATGCAGAAGCACATATGGGGAGGAATTTAGGGTTCAATCTAAGCTATTTAATCACCGTAAGCATCAAAACATCTAAATACTAGCATCCAAAATAACAAGAACAATGATAAGTACCCTTCCCCCACGCCTTTTTCTGTGTAACGTCTGCCTCTGAGGAACTCAGATTCATGAGGACATGTCTACGTTAATTCTCACCTCCTTCTTCCCCAGAGGGTACCTTCAATTTATAATTAATAAATGGGAGGCCCTGGCTGGTGTGGCTCAGTGGACTGAGTGGCAGCCTGAGAAACAAAGGGTTGCCAGTTGGGGGGCGTGAGGCAACCATTTTTTAAATAAATAAAATCTTTAAAAAAAAAAAAAGAAAAAAGAAATGGGAGGCCAAGAAAGATGTAGTAACTTTTCCCTGTTAGTGAGGTGTAGTTAGGATCTGAACCACTTGGTTCATGCCTTTTATTTTTAGAATTTTTTATTGTTGCCTTTTTAAAAAAAGATTTTATTTTTTAGAGAGGGGGAGGGAAGGGAGAGAGAGAGAAAACATTGATGTGTGAGAGATACACTGATCGGTTGTCTCTTGCACACCCCCCACTAGGACCCGGCCCACAACCCAGGCACATGCCCTAACAGGGAATTGAAACCAGTGACCTTTCAGTTCACAGACCGGCACTCAATCCACTGAGCCACACCAGCCAAGGCTAATATTGTTGTTTTTTAAAAAACTTTTTCCCTGTACTATTAATCAAATGCAAAATCTGAAGAACAACAAAAAGGAAGAAAATGCCCACATTCCAGTTCCCATAGAATTCCCATTACTCCCATTATTATTAATATTATAATCTCTTTTGCTTACTTCAGTTGCTAGTGTCTACTTCCTGTCTGAATTCTGAAATGGAGAAGCCAGATACATAGGGAATTCATATAAAGAACATCTCTATCTTTTCATTAAATATTAACGCCAAACCAAAGACTAGGGAGAAAAAAAGGGAAGGTCAATTGTGTACAGCCTTTCATATATGTTTTTTTTTAAGCCAAGAACTTCCTGTAAGGGATTTTAATTTTAACCCCTTCGTCTGACACTAAAGCCCTCTGGACATGAGAAGGGGGATTCCTGACCCTACTAGGGCATGATTTTGACTGGCGCATGCTTTTCACTGGACTCCATCTGAAGCACAAGGCAGCATGAGATTAAGTCTCAGTCTGAGAATTTTTACTTGAAGGGCCTTCTTAAATCATTACAACTCAAAGGAAGCATAGACACCTAAATACGATTTGAGTGTAACTATTAGCAAACAGAAAGCCTTAACACTGTAGAATCTTGTTTAAAAAAGTAGGTTAGGTCTTATTTGGACAGGTGAAATTCCTCCTCCCACCCCAGAAGTAAAACCTGCTCTACCTACAAAGTACTAAAACATCTAGATTTTCTTATAGGGAAACATTTCATAAAGGAATACTGATCTTGAAAAAGTGTTTCTTCCACTGGATTAATCAACACAGTAGTCATGTTCCTAGATCAAAGATAAGCCAGGGCTCTTTTGGGCCAAGTCCCTGAGGAATGAGAAAATGGGTGTGCACTGGTTGGGAATGCTTCACCTACTGCACCACTCTTTGGGCGTGGCTCAGAAGTTTGGAGTCATCTCTGAGAACCAGTGGTGCTTCCCTGGTTGGGTAATAGGTCACTAGGACAGGATGGGTGAAGAATCTTGTAGAGCAGGAATTAAGAGAAACAGAGAGAACTAGATCCCAGGGCTGACACAGATATAGGCAGCTACTGCAGCAAATTACTTTGTTATTTCCCAACTACTTGCTAGGGATCTAAGGTAGCTTCTGCTAGTGTCTGACCAGAATGAAGAGACATAACTGGGGTAGCGGATACAATGTACGGTGGGGGCTTGAATACATTCTTGGCTCAACTGTGGAAAGTGAATTTTGCCTTGTACCTTTTGTTACCTCATTTGTGTTTAAGCCTGAAAAGAGGCTCAGAAACACTGAGCTAGCCTTCAGTTGAAAAACAAAAAGTACAGAACCAGTCCCCAGCTGACAATTAGTCCCCCAAACTTTCATGGTAGTGCATCATTTAAAGAGACAGCAGATGCCTACAGCACACAGAGAATAAATAAAAGCTTAGAGGGGCTTTTTGGGCAGTTTGGAGACTTGGTAATGACAGCTTTCTAACATCCTGGCACACCCCAGACCATAATAGTTGCTTCCCCACACATTATTTCATTTAATAATGTCAACGATCCTGTACAACAGGCATCACCTTGTTTTCGTAGAAGAAACTGAGGCTTGGATGAGTAACATAAGGTCACACAGCTAATTAGTGTCAGAACTGGCAAGAAAATTCAGGCTCCTCTAACCTCAACTCATTAATGAATTTCTTCTCTCTCCCTTTCTTCCCTATTCCAACCTTCCTCCTTCCTGTTCTCCCTCCATTACCTCTTTAGTGGCTAAACTGGGAGAAGCTCATCTGTAAATCTCTTTTATGAAAGGAACTTACCTTTCCTAACGGCATCTCCTAATCAGGCTTTTTTCTCTTATAAACAAAGAGCTAATTTGATTCACTATTTTCAGTTTCTATTTCAAACTTCTTGGTCAAACTTAATTTACATATCCTCTGGAGTTTCTCTGATCAATTTACTACATGACAAACAGGGCTAAAACCTGGAATAAAGGGGCTAACATAGCTATATCTGTCTTATGCCCAGTACTAATTAAATAAAGTAAAACTATATTTAAACAACAATTTGTTTAGCTAGAGCTCCACTAGTCTATGGCTAAGTGAGTAAGCCTAGTTACTGACCGGTCTGCATGTGGTGGCTGCTCGTGGAGACTGCCTCCTGTATTTTTACTCGGATGACTCAGTGCAATTTAAAATATCTCTGGGCTTAATACAATCTCAAAAACCAGTTTTTGAAGGACAGTAATCCCCTTAAAATAGAAGTGTTCAAAATGGCATTACTGTTCATCAACACCAGGAGGGTTTTTAGCCTGCCCTACATGATAATGCTTTATGTAGGGAGTAGCTGAGTATGATTCTGGGTCAGATCCTCTAAGGGAAAAACTATAAAAGGAACCTGTAAAACTGTCCATAAATTGTTTTCCTCGTTCTCTTCTGTTTTCAAAGCATTTTGCCACAGCTGAATTTTTTTCCTGCAGTTATTCATGAATATATTATATTCACTAGGAAAATAGGACTAGTCCTTCAATTTTTAAACAGCAAATTAAATGTAAGTTAAACCATTTTACTGTGTGATCTGGCAAAAGTCACTTTACCTTTCTAGGCCTCAGCGTACTCATTTGTGTAACAAGATTAAACTAGACACCTGAGGGGTCCTTCTATCTCTGAAGTACTAAACGGACCCCACTGCCACCAACATATCTGCAATAATACTTTAACAGATGAAGAGACTAGCAATACAGGAAGAATCTGAAGTCAGTCCAGATCCCATCACTAAAAAAATGTCTAAACCCTGCTTCCTACCTTCCCAAAATACATAATCTCACTCATATTTGAGTGTCCAATGCAAAGCTCAAAGTCTAAATTCATAGTTATTAGTTGAAAGTTGGAGTGGAGTTTAGATCCAAGCTCTGCTACAATGGCTTCCAGGGCTAAGTGCATGTGGGTGCCTGAAGTACTATCCAGTCTGGCACAATTATGTGAGTGGAGAGAGAGAGAGAGAGAGAGAGAGAGAGAGAGAGAGAGACACACACACACACACACACACACACCGTCCTCTGTAGGCTCCTTAATGCTTCTGATTATTCCAGAGCAAGCAGAGAGTCTTGAGCAAAAATCTTAACCTGGCACTACTCACTGAGTGAGTGACATTACTGAGAAGCAACTCTGGAAAGAGGAGAATGAAAACGGGAATGGAGGACTCCTTAAGTGGCTCTCCCCTGTTATATAACTACACTATTGTTTTAGCTTGAGGAAACTTTCCAGAGCTTGTGCATATGTAGAATTTTCTAAAATATGTTAAAAATAGTGACTTGACTTTTAGTGAAACATATACTTTGACCTGTAAAAGGCCCAAAAAACCCATTGCCAGTGCAGTCAAGGCTTCTTATAGCTAGACTATTAACTAGTCTTTCAGTCACAGAGATTTTAGGGGTGAGCTTGGAAATAAAAGAAACCTGGCCTGGTAGGAAAAGAACACCGGCTTTGGAGTCAGATAAAACTGGGTTTGGTTCCTGGCTTTGTCACTCACCAAGTGAACAAACTTTGGCAAATTTTAAAACTCCATTGGGTTTAAATTTCCTTATCTGTAAAATGGGTATAATACAATCCAACTGCAGGACTATTGTGAAGATTAGCAAATATGGGGTCTGGCACAAATAATGCCCCCCCTTTTATTACAAAATCATAAGCAATTCTGTAACATAACAATATCACACTCAAGCCCACCACATGATACTTAGGTGAACTGTTCAAATTAAAACTATAAATTATTACACCCATATTATTACCCTACCACCCACACTTGAGCAGGCCTTACTTCTGCTGGACCCTGCATATGTAGAGCACCGAGCACTGTGCACATCCCAGGAGTTTAGTAAATGCCAACATGGTGGTGTCCTCCTCCTCATTCCTTAAATAACAAGCAGCAACACTGTGTATGGCCTCCCTCCTGTCAACTGAGGTAATTAGTAAAACAGACCAAAGCACAGAAAATAACCAGAAATGCATCTAGAGCAGCCGTGTAACGCAATAACTGGTTCTTGATCAGAGAAGAGTCCCTATGTCCATCCACAGCCTCCTTCCTTCCTAGACAAAAATACAAGCTATAGGAGAGTAGAAACAAATTATTGGCTGGCCAAAAAGTCCAATACATTTTTTCTGTAAAATGAAAGACACATTTTTCATTTTCACCAATAACTTTATTGATTTAGATATTTTGAGTATGCCAGCTATCTCCGGTTACTGGTTTCTAGTGGGTAGAAGCCAGGGATCCTGCTGAACATCTCCCAATATGTAAGACAGCCCCACAGCAAAGAATTATTTGGCCAGAATGTCAATAGTACAGGAAACTTTGCAAATCACTTTTGACACATTCAATCAGTCACAGCACCTTTTCACAGCACTGCACAAATCTTTTATTGTGCTTCAGTTGTATTTTCACCTTTCTTGAAATAACAAAGCATAATATGCCAAAAACGTTGTGTATTTTCTTCCATCTTCAGTATTAAAATGGCTGCACAAAAATTCACCAGTTTTGATTAAGTTTTAAAAGTGTATGCTGAATACTCTGGTTTCTCTTCAGATCATATAAATCTTTTGCCTTTTTAAAAAAAACGTATGCTGATATGACAGCTATCACAATACAATCTAACAAAATTGCTTTGAATGAAGTCAAAGACAACAAGCACTGTTAGAGCCATCATATGGAAAAAACTAAACGAACTATTTGGCCAGCCCAATAGTAAAGAGAGACTTCTGTGGGCAGCTCACTAACAGTGTGGAGATGTGAAAAGGGGAAAAAACAAACCACAAACAGCAGACAAAAGAACTTTATAAAAAGTGTGTAGGACCGTTTACTGTAGAGGCAGGTAACCTTATACTACAATGTAAAAAGTTTTGGTGCTTGAAAGATAAGATTCAATCTGTGGGGAAAATTTCACTTATGTGAAACAGTTCAAAGACCAATAAAATTAGATTTATTGT
Organism: Tonatia bakeri; assembly: GCA_004024845.1. Classification (NCBI taxonomy): domain Eukaryota; kingdom Metazoa; phylum Chordata; class Mammalia; order Chiroptera; family Phyllostomidae; genus Tonatia; species Tonatia bakeri. The sequence goes on from PVIA01007222.1 coordinate 30,642, forward strand.
ATTAAGGGGTATGTAATAAAGGAGAAATCTCTAATTGTTCTGTACTTGATGCAACACAGTAGTTGAGAAAGCTTGTGACTTTTCCACTGCCTTTCTTGGAGGGAGAGGCTTTCTTTCTTCAAAATTCTGTTTTAAGTAAAGACTATTGTTTTTTTTTTTTAAGATTTTATTTATTTATCTTTTAGAGAGGGAAGGGAGGGAGAAAGAGAAACATCAATGTGTGGTTGCTGGCGGCCATGGCCTGCAACCCAGGTATGTGCCCTGACTGGGAATCGAACATGCAATGCTTTGGTTTGCAGCCCGCGCTCAATTAAAGTAAAGACTATTGTAAAGTTGAAGTGATATGACAAAAATCAAATTACACATTATATCATGTCTTTCTTGCCTCCCAGGTTTTAGCTATTTTTGAAAATTCAGAAGTTTTCTTCATTCTCTCTTTATTCCACAAAATTAGTCACTTGCCTGTTACAGAGAACCCAAAGTCAATGAAAGAACGCACTTCTTACGGGCTCACAGCTGGTCTGGACTAGGTTCTTCTAATAAGGTGACAATGAGTTCTGTTCTCTCTGTCCTGTCCTTTTTCTGAATTATTTTACTTACTTATTTATAAAATTTATTTTTAGAGAGAAGGGAAGGGAGGGAGAAAGGGAAAGGAGGGAGGGAAATATCAATGTGTGGTTGCCTCTCGTGTGCCCCCCTACTGGGGACCTGGCCCACAACCCAGGCATGTGCCCTGACTGGGAACTGAACCGGTGACCCTTTGGTTTGCAGGCTAGTGCTCAATCCACTGAGCCACACCAGCCAGGGCTGAATTATTTTAAATTGATACAAAGGTTGGCCTTGGGAGACCTGTTTTTCCTCTCTAATTTTCTCACATTGGCCTACATCTGACCTGAAGACATAACAACTCTACATGAATTTTAAACTCTAGAAGGATGTAAAAACTGGAATTTGTCCATTTAAAATAAAAGGGTTGAAGCAGGCAATTGGTTTTTCAAGCAACTGACTACGGAACACCCAGGTCTCCATGATTCAGAGGGGTGTATTATAATAGCAGCAGTAGCAGCTGCTACTTAACATCAACAGAGTACTTACTGGGCTGGGCACCAAGTTAAGTGATTTACATAAATTAGTTCATTTAAATGTCACAGTTACCTTATGAAGGACTATTATTTTCCTGGAAACGAGAACTTAGGAATGTAAGAAACTTGCCCAGTTTTACTACATTAGTAACTGGCAGAACTATAATTTGAACCTAAGAGTTAGGTATAAAATGTACAAAGGGCCAGGTGTTTTATTTTTCGGAGTCCATCTGAATATTTGTTAGATTGCTCATTGCTTTAGATATTGTCTTCTACATATATTAAAGTACATACAAAATACTGAATTAAGAAAAGTAATGTATTTGCTTTTAGAACTTCACTTCTCTCACCCACACTTACTTCTCTCTCTTTTTTTTTTCCATTAAGTTCTCGTTAGAAAAGAAGGACTGGAGTGATGATCAGAGATAGGACTGAATTACTGATTAGTATTTTCACATGTGAAAGAACTTGCTGCTGTAAGTCCCTTCAGAGCTAACTGATACACGTGAATGATTTGTTTCAGGCCCTGAGATTATCTCATAAAAGCAAACTTAAAAAAAAATTAAAAATAAGAGAGGTGAAAAGAAAGGGACCTTAAGAGACTATTCAACCCTTGAGGTAGTAGAATTACTGAGGATTCCCTCTGGTTAGTAACTGGGACAGAAGCAGAACTCACATCTTTCAAGACCTAACCCAACCTGTGGCTCCCATAAGATTAGCCCTTAGTCTGTGTATCAGTGAGCTGGTCTGTCTGGTTGACAAAGTTTGGATCTGAATAAGTACTCTACGGGGGATATTATTTCTATTTGCATGTGACAGAAACAAGGGGAACAGACATACATTTGGAGATCAACTAAAAGTGGTCTAATATGAATATGGAATATTCATATGGAGTATACTATTAAGTATTATATGGAGTATAATATGAAACAAAAAAGATATTAGCTTCTACCTTTAGCACAGATTGTGACTCAATGCATTTGGCCCTCTGGGAATTCTCTAACTATTGTAGAACCATTTGACATGTTTTAGTCCACTCCCATTCAAATGCTTGCCAATTCATACTAGAGGTAACAGACATGCTTGTCTGGATTTACTTCTAGTCTACTCTTTCTACACCAACTTCTAGATAAATGTGCTTAAGGCCAAATACCTGCAGGGTTCATTACATTTTGGCTGGGTTTTATCTATGATTTATACAGACTTCAGAGGGTTATAACAGATCTTTTGAATTCAATGTAGCGCAGCTATAGACTGTAATGACTTGTGATTCTGTGATAATGAATGAATGCACGAATGAATAGCCTCAGAAAACTTGGGCTTCACTTGAAAGTCTTAAACTGGAATGGAAGACTGGAGAGGTACAATAACTGCCACCCCTCGACTACAAAGCTTCCTCAGTGTGTAATCTTGGGAGTCACTCATTTTGCTGTGCCTGTCTTTTGCACTCAATAATAGAAACACATACAGTCGTCAGATGACATATCTAAAGTGCTCTGGACATTCCGGGGAAAGGGGCTCTATGAAGATCTTTAAAAGTCACCACCCATATCCAAAGGAAAGAGAATCCCAAACATAATTTAGGATTTTAATTCCATATAACTTACCTATATCGCTCTTCCTGTAAGGCCTGCATTATTAATGAATAGTCCCTCTGATAATGTTCCTTGAGGGTTTCAAAGGATTCCTCTAGTCTGGCCTGGGTTTCCCGGATCTCCTGGATCTCATGTAGTAGTGCATCAAATCCTGAGCTCTGCATGTCCAGGGTATTTGTTTTGGAGCTAGATGCTCCTACAGCGATGCCTCCAGTGGTGCTGTTGGCTCCCACTGAGCCTGAAGTAGCACTAGAACAATCTTCCTCACTACCATATTTTGGGCTTGACTGAAAGTTTGAAATCACTCCTAAAGCCTTCCCCCCATCATCCACTTGCCCTTCTTCTAAAGAGTCCTTCAGGTTAGGGATGTTGTCTGCACTGCCAAATTTATTCCGAATTAGTGAGGCAATCTCTCTGGGCTTTGAGACCACAGCTCCCGCTGCTGAATGGGTTGCCTGGGAGAAGCTGGAAAGTCCACCTTTGACACTGTCTACCACACCTTCACTGAAGCCAGTCACCTTTGCTCCCACATCCTTCAAACCCTGGTGCATGTCCCTGAAGACATCCTTTGGCTGCCGGGGAATCCCATTCTGTTCCACTTCCCGGAGCTTCCTGTGGTAGTGCTCAAGCTTCTTTTGCAACTGGAGAATGGTTTGGGCAGATTTCTGGTTCTTTTTCTCAAAGACCTGCTTGATGCGGGCGGCCTGCTGCTTATCTGCACTGTTGGCAAGCTTCAAGTACTCAGCAACGTTGTCATCCCGGGCTGTTTGTGCAATCTTAATCTGTTCTGTGAGCTTCAAGATCTTCTGCTGAAGGTGAGCAATAGCAGCTTTTGTACGCTGAGGGTCTGGCGTTCCATCCACAGAGTCTGTGTGGATGCTGCCATCGGTGCTGGAGGCCACTGCACTGGAAGTCTGGGCGAGGCTGCTTACTTCCAACCGCTCGATCTAGCATAAAAGCAAGAGGTGGATGGATGTTAAAAAGAGCCCACGAGGAATACTACTTCTCTAGAACCAATGTGCCAATCAAGTATACTTTGCTTTAAGCAAAACAGATGTATGAAACAAGATTTGCACAAGATGTAAACTGGGGTATTTTTCTTTTGGTAGAGAATTTAGTACAATATATCTTGAAAAAACAGCTCCTCTAGTGGGTTTAAAGCATAAATTAATCTACATTCTTCATATATACTTTTGTTTATAAACATTTATATGTAAAACAAGGTTCTCTGCATTTCAATTTAATTATATAAAAATCATTTTAGTATTCGGACATCACTGTAATTCCAACCCATTTTCTCAGATCATGGTCATCTGAAAATGTTGGTGAGAACAGGTATTTTACTGGCTAGATATGAAAATCCAATTTTTTATCACAGTAATTTTTTTTGTCCCAATCATGTCAAGGGTGATAGAATGTGTCTCTATTCTATGAGGGACACATTAATAGCTGGAGACAAGTGCAGGTAGGAAAGAGAAGGTACTGATGAAAATGGCAAAGATGAATGTGGTATACTCTTGAGAGTTAAAATCCCAAAACACAATAACTGTGGTAAACTTGGGCGACATTATGTGAACATTAGGGACAGTAAAGGTCAGTAAATAAACAAGTCAATAACTACGTTCAGGACTTTGGGAGGCCAAATATTGTCAGTTCTATCCAGGAAACATTTACTGTTAGGAAAGGGACTCTAAAACCCACACACAAGCGACCATTCGAAAGAGCTGAAGACATGCTGCTCAGAATTGAAAACTTAAACTATCACATTTCAAAAGCTGTTAGCCAAAGCAGGGGACAAGTTAGTTTTAACTCAGGAGAAATCCTTCAACAAGTTGCAACTGGGTGTGGCCTGTGGTGGTGAATTAAGAGGAGGGCCTATGCAAAAAGGCTCAGACACTGTTTTCTAGTGAGCAGTAACAGAAATAAATAATAAAATCACCACCCCAGGGTCATAAAAATGCCCAGTAAGCATGTCAAAATACAACTTTACCATGCTGGAGATTTAAGAGCACACCCTTTTCTTTGCTTATCATCCCTAATCTATCAGCAGCAGCACTTCGCTAGAAAGAACTATATACAGGTTAGCCTCGTATTAAAAAAAGTTGACATTTTTGTGATGACAGTAATATACCAATTCTGAAATATTCATGAAATACTAATAATTAACTTGCCAGTCTAGACAGGCATTCTCTTTTTTTCAGCTGGGTTGTACCTCCTCAGTTTGCCATATGAACAGAATTACGCTGATCTCTAACTCTAAAACACATTAGTTCATCACTAGATTCAATATATTACTTTTTATGGGATTAAAAACAATATTATTTTCTTTTTAGATGGACACATAAGAAATATTATGCCTTTAAATAAAGTCAAAAGGTAATTTAAAACTGAAATGAATAATAAAATGACATCATATTCCACTAACAAAAAAGAATATCCAGAATAGTTAGGGGCTAGCACAATGACTGTTTTGCATCACTCCCTCCATCTGCCCCATTCATTTAGGTACACGCTAAGAAGCAGTGAAAGGACCAGAGACAGCCACCAGAAGGGAGGATGAGTCAAAGTCCCAGATAATCAGGTTGCCAAGAGTTTAAGCAGCAGCTCCTGGAAGGCTCCTCTCTTCAGTGCCTTAGGTTCACTTGCTTAGGTTGTACAGGGTTCTCACTATGTGATTTTCTTTCTAAATGGGCTTTCATACCCCATAACTACAGTATATAATATGACCCTGACTGTGTAGTTAATGTTTGATAGTTCAAAATGTACCACAATATAAAATCTACCATAATATAAAAAACAAGACCATACCATAATAAGAAGTAAGGCAAATATGACTTACTATTAGATCCAACACGACCAGCTTATGTATGGTCTTGTTTTCTTAGGTTGTTATTCATTTGAACATTAACTTATGTACAATCTTTTATCTGAAGAAATACAGATATGGAAAATCAAGGTTACCTATCACTCTGGGAGGATAAAAATTGACTATTCTGGTGAAAAGATGGCTTTTAGACTAGAATCAAGATTTTAATACATCTCTAGAATTGAAAAAACCCCAACAAAACTTGATTTCCAGTTAAGATGGAGGCACAGATAAATACAACTTGCCTCCTTGTACAACCACATGAAAATTACAACTAAACCATAGAACAACAAACAACCATCATTCAGAATTGTCAGAGACTGAACTGAATGGAAGTCCTACAACTATGGAATTCAAGGAGAAACCACATCAAGAATGGTAGGAGGGGTGGAGACCTGGAACAGGCTGGCCCCACACATATGTGTGCCAGATAAAAATCAGGAGGGATATCTCAGGACTGAGGAATTCCAGCCTCACAGCAGCCCCTCTAGCCTAAGATTCCAGTGCCAGGAAGATAAGTTTCCATAACTTCTGGCTGTAAAAACCAGTGGGGATTGAGGCTGTGGAAGACAGGAACAGCTGGAGCCCCAAGCTGTTTCTTTTAAATGAATCATGCACAGAATTACTCAGACTCACTCCATTTGAGATCCAGTGCTGAGCAAGAGAGAAAGGCATGAGACATATGGGGAGGAACTGAATTGTCCAGCATCGGGAATGAGAACAGGGGGCAGCTTTCTCCCAGACAGAAGTGCTGGCAGAGGCCACTGTTCCTTTGCTCAGCCCTCCCCCACAAAGCCACCAGGCAGGTGCCAGATCTGACACTCCATCAAACTGGCCCCCACTGTTTGCTCCATCTGTTGATTCCCTGAGGCCTTGCCCCACCCAACTTTCAGCCCCACCCATGCTGTTTCCAGTGGCTTTTCCATATGAACAGCTTGTGTTGGCCAATGCTTCAGATTTTTCTAAATTCTCTCAAACAAGCAGGATCTGGCTTTGGTGAGCTCTGCACCTCTCATTAAGTTGCCCCAGGCCAGGCACTAGCAGTAGTTGACAGTGGGTCACAGCGAAACCTCTCCTGTGTACCTCCAAGACCAGCACAAGTAGCAGCCATCTGCAGATTGCTTTGTAGCTAATGCTGTGTGACCCCAGACAACACAAGTGTTGGCTGACCTTGGATGTGCCAACAGCAATCAAGACTCAACCACAAGAAGAGTGCATACACAGTGGATGCACCTTGAGTACCCAGCTTGGGTACTAAGGGAGGCTGTGCCGCTGGACCCCACAGGACACCTACTGCACATTAGGTTACTCTTTCAAGTCTGGGAGACATAGTATCTCTACCTGATACATAAAAACAAATACAGGGGGGCTGGAAAAATGAGGAGACAAAGAAATATGGCCCAAATGAAAGAACAGAACAAAACCCTAGGTAAAAAACTAAACAAAATGGAGATAAGCAATCTATTGGATGCAGAGTTCAAAATACTGGTTATAAGAATGCTCAAGGGACTTAGTGAGGACCTCAGCTGCATAAAAAAAAGATCCCATTAGAAATGAAGGACACACTAATTAAAATAAAAAACAATTTAGAGAAACAACAGTAGAGTGGATGAAGACAAAAATCAAACAATGATATGGAACATAAGGAGGCAAAAAACCAACCAATCAGAACAACAACAACAACAACAACAACAAAGACTCCCCTTCCCCCGCAAAACGAGGATAATGTAAGCAGCCTTTGGGACAACTTTATTTATTTATTTTTTTTAAAAGATTTTATTTATTTATTTTTAGAGAGGGAAGGTAGAGAGAGAGAGAGAGAGAGAGAGAGAGAGAGAGAGAGAGAAACAACAATGTGCGGTTGCTGGGGGACATGGCCTGCAACCTAGGCATGTGCCCTGACTGGGAATCGAACCTGCGATGCCTGGTTCGCAGCCCGCGCTCAATCCACTGAGCTACACCAGCCAGGGCGGGACAACTTTAAACATACCAACATTAGCATCATACGGATGCTGGAAAGAGAAGAGAAAAAGCAAGAAATTGGAAATCTATTTGAAAAAGTAATGAAAGAAAACTTCCCTAACTTGGTGAAGGAAATAGGCATATCCCGTATTTTTCAGACTATAAGATGCACTCCCCCCCCCAAGGGAGGAATAATGGTTGTTAATGCTGCTGTTGAGTTCTGTTTACATGTACACTGGTGAAATATTGTGTTATTTATGTTATTAAATATTTTATCACATTTTTTGCTTCAAAAATTTTTTTTCTATTTTCTTCCTCTAAAACCTAGGTGCATCTTATGGTCCGAAATATACAGTTAAGTCCAGGAAGCACAGAGTCCCAAACAAGATGGATGCAAAGAGGCCCACTCCAAGACACATCATAATCAAAATACCAAAGGATGAAGATAAAGATAATCTTAAAAGCAGCAAGAGAAAAGCAATTACCTACAAGAGGGCCCCCAGAAGACTGTCAGCTGATTTCTCAAAAAACAAAACAAAACAAACAACAAAAACCCAAAACCCTACAACTTTGCAGGTTAGAAGGGATTTGCAAGAAATATTCAAAGTGATGAAAAACAAGGACCTACAACCAAGACTATTCTATCCAACAAAGCAGTCATTTAGAATTGAAGGATAAAGAACTTCCCGACAAGAAAATGCTAAAGGAGTTCATCATCACCAAACCAGTATTATATGAAATGTAAAAGGGCTTTCTTTAAGAAGATAAAAAACATGAACAATAAAAGGCAGAAAATACATATCAATAACTGGATCTAAAAAACCAAACACGCAGAAAAGAAACAGAATCATAGATATAGAAAACATTCTGATGGTTGCCACATGGGAGGGGGTATCAGGGGATGGGTGAAAAAGGTGATGAGATCAAGAAGTACGAACTGGCAGTCACAGAATTGTCATGGGGATGCAAAGTACAGCACAGGATATCAGAGCAGCCAAAGAACATATATGCAGGACCCACGGACATGGACAATGGTGTGGGAACTGCCTGAGGGAGTTGGGGGTGCTAAGTGGAGGGGGATGAAGGGGGAAAATTGGGACAACTGTAATAGCATAAACAATAAAATATAAATAAAATAAAAAGAAAAGGAAAAAAACAACTTTCAATGTAATTATTTACAAATGATCAGTTTAGATGTGAGTTTATTTCGCTACAAAATAACTGAACAAATAAACGAGCCTGTCATAACCTGACTTCTCCCCTACCTGGGCTATATCCTTCCAGTGCATGGTCACACAGCTGACAGAACCCATTGTCCTCAGTTTCCACAGAAAAGTGACCCAGAGCTTCAGGAGGAGGATAGTTTAACACCTGAAACCATGAGTCACTGGATTACTCAGTAACTACTCCCACTTTTGGCAGGCACTATTCTCAAAAAGAAAGGAGAGAAGAACAGGAGAAATTTCGAGAAGAAGGGAGTAGAGGGAAGGAGAGAAGAGGACAGGGGGAGAGCAGTGGAGGAGGAAAGAGGAAGAAGATACAATGAACTATAGAATTATAGGCTAGCTGTGAACAAATCACTTAGAGGTACAAATACTTAGCAATGGAAAGGCATGACTTAGCCATGAGTTATGAGTATACCAACCGAAAAGTGGTTCTTTTTACCAACAGCCTTTGCTAGCATATTAGGTTATCCATATTGTGGGGGCTAAAAAAATAATATTCCTCCCACCTTCTAAGTTCTTCTAGCTGGGCTTAATAATCAAACCAACAGACAGATTAAAAGGAGAAAGTCCAAGATTTATTATTACCTATATCGGGGTGTCATAATAAGGAGACCTGAAACACATTGGGTAGTAGAGATTTACATGCCATAAGGACAAAGGACAAAAGGGGACAGGGGTCTGGGATTTTGAAGGGGAGACAGGCAAGTCACAAGTAGCTGAGAAACAGTAAAATACATAGGGCAAATAAATTCCTGCGAGGCAACCCAGAAACAACAGGACAAAGGGAAATCTAGCTAACAAGCTCCTGTTTGGATCCTTCCTGCCTACCAAACTTAACTCAGACAGGCGAAGGTGAAAGTCTTTAAGGTTAATATGCTAAGACTCCCTTCCCAAAGCAGGGTTTTCCATTTAAATTCCCTTAGACAGGAAAGGGGGAGGAGGGTCAAAGGTTCTTTCTGAGCCTTTTGTTTCTTAATAACCAGCTTTTAAAATCAATATCCCAAAAGACACATTTGGGGTGGTAAAACTTTGGTCCCATTCAATATATAACACAAAATTAGGTTCTTACCGCACTCCAAACAACTAAATTGCAAATGTGAAAAGCAAAATTTAAACCTTTTAGAAAGGCAGTATTGGAAAACAGAGAAGGATTTTCTTAAACATACACAAAAAGGCAAGGGTCAAAAAACAAGAATATTGAATCTGGCTATATTTTTAGCACAGTAGTGAAGCATAGATTCTGGCATAAACTGGTTGGGTCCCAATCTAGCTTTACTACTTACTAGCCATGTGACCTCAGGCAAGTTACTTAACATCTGTATCCATTTCACCAACTGTACAATGAGGATAATATTAATGCCCACTTCAGAAGACTGCTGTGAGGACAAAATGAGTCAATAAACGCAACAGTGCTCACAACCGTATCTGGTACAGAGTAAGCTGTTATTACTGTCTATTATTTTTTGTACCAAATAAGTTGTTCTTTTAAATATTCAAATATTAAAAGATTCCATAATGTACTTCTTTCCAAGATACTTCACATTTCAGGCACAAACAAGGGATATATACGTAGAGATTCTGAACAAAAGGAATAATGTAATTCAATACTCCAGTAAAATAACAACAGTCACCTTTCTGCACAGCTGGCCTTGTGGATAGGCAGCTGGCTAGGTAATCTTCCAGTTCTCACAACCCAAAAGAGCAGATATTTTACAAACGAACTGACTGCTGAGGCACCTCTTAGCACTTTAGCACCAGGCAGTGTGAGACACCTGCAGCAGCATCACCCAGCCGACATGGCCGCTCTGAGGGCCTGCAAGTCTGACCACGACCACCAGTGCGGCAGCAAGTCGAAGACACTTGTGGCTGAGGCTACAATTAATTTGTATACAAAACACCCAGGATCATAAAGCTCTCAGTTAAATATATTTTGATAACTTATAGGCTAGGCAATGTGATACAAAGCCAGGGATACGGTCAGAGCCATGATTCATGCCTAACTAACTGCTGCTATAATAAGCAGACTACATTGCTTTGTTTGTACTTTCTGTCTTACTTTTCTTAATAAGAAGTGAATTCTCATTAAGAATTCATTTGCCAGGCTTGAATTATCTATTAACTGACCTGAATTAATTGATCAGAAAACAGCCCAGGAGAACATTTAAACAGAGAAAGAGATACCTCAAAACACGAATTAATCAGGGACAGAATAGAGCCGTCTAGGGCAGAGTTTTAGGTAAGCTTTATAATGGCTTACAGTTTTCATTTGCAAACACTAAAAATCTACCGATGCTCTCTAAGTGAATGGAAGTGTCAGAACATGGCAGCACTCGACTTTGAGAACAAACATGTATAAAGGTAGTATGGTGGAAAAGGCAAAGACAAGCAAAAGGACCTAGGTTCACACCTGCCTTTGTATCGCCTTACTAGCTGTGTGTTGTTAGGACACCTACTTGTTCTCGTTGAGCCTAAATTTTCTCATCTACACAATGGAGTTAACACTGTCTCATGAAATTATCTGAAAAAAATGTTAAACGTGTGTTAAGTTAGATTATGCCTGACAAACATGGTAAAATTCAAGAAGTTACCTTTAAAAAAAAATTATTTACCTAGTTCATTACTCAAAATCCAAATATGTAACTAGGAAAGATTCAGAAATCCATGACTTGACATTACTATCTTCAAAAGATGACAGCCACTACTTAGTGTGACGAAGTCATCTTATGTATGCTTTACAGAGTACTGGCTCTTTCAGGAAATTTCATACTCTGCACACTAAATAATCCACATCATTTCTGAGAAAATAAAGGAGGTATTTTAAAGTAAGAGAAGGGGCTTTGCAATTAATCTGAAAACAAACAGGAGCTTGACTATTTTGGTTTTTCTGAAAGTGGATCTTTTCCAGTGCCAATTTCATAGAACAGGCTATGCAGTGGCCTTGTGTAAACTGGCGCTGCAGACCCCGTTCCATTGTTAAGCTACAAATTTTATCTCACGACCATGTTTTTGAACCAACTGGAATTTGTGTTTCAATTCAAGTGAACTTAGTGGGGGGAATCTTCTTCTAATCAATAATAAACCCCAAGATGCTCTTGGTTGTTCTTGTGAGCTCTCCCTCTCCCCGCACCCGCCCTCCCCGCAGGGCAGATTGTGTTGAGGAAGTAAAACAGAGGAGAGTACTGCCTTAGGAGTTAAGACAGCTCTGGGTTTGAATTTTGTGATGTGATCTCCTTGACGCTTGCCTCTGCCAACTCCCCCACACTTCATCCCTAACGAAGAAAAGAAACCCCACAATCCATTACCATTTTGTGCAGAAAGTATGTCTTCATCATGACAGTATTTTTCACCTACCCCACTGTCTCACTGTGGAAATGACATGCCCTTCCCTTCTCACTCTGTTGATCAGTTCTTTCATGTGCCATTCTGACTGACATTTAGTTTGCTGTGCTGTGGAATAGAGAGATCTCAAGTGGGGGACGCAGAATAAAAATGGACTAAGTTCCACAGCCAGCAAGCTTCTTCTCTTAGCATTCCATTTTTTTTATGCTGGAGCTAAAATTAAGATTCAGCTTACAGTCTAAAAAACAGGCCTTTTCAGTTGTCACATTTTTTTTTTCTCACTTGATAAATAATTCTTGTACAGATCGTAGTGTTTCCTAGGAATCATTTTTTTTTTTTCACAGAACTTCAGTACACGGAACAATACTAGGTTCTATTGAGATGTGTCTGAACCACCACAAAGCAGAATAGTGGAGCCAAGTAAACAGGGTTCCTGGAAACCAGATTATCTCTGCTTTCATCTATTTTATATGAGGATGCTGGGAAAACTGCTAATTAGAAAAGTAAAACAAAGTTTTATTGTGATTGTAAAAATTTTGAAAAATCATTGATATACAAATAATACTCATGATAATAATCCTGGTCACTTCTGAATTTGGAACTACAATCTAGTTTCTCACTTAAGGCCCTCCTCTCTTTTCTACCATCAGCACTTTCCAGGCCTATCTTCATAAAGAACAAAGTTTTAAAATCATTTCATGGGTGATATTGCGTACGTAATAATTAGCAGAGGACAAGCTTGCTGAAATGTGAATTCTGGTGGGGTTCTGCTCAACAGCTTTGTAGTTAAACATCCTACATATGCCACTGTGCAAAAAAAGAAAAGAAAAAAAACACACCAAACTTTATCATGGATCATGTGGGAATAATGAAAACCTTCAATTTACATCCATATATGCTAAGGGTCACAACTATAATTTGGTTCTTCTGATGTGGCATACAGTTTTGTATCTCCAGGTTTTGCCCATACAGTTTTCTCAGCCAGTTCAGGGCACATTCTCCTTTCCCTTTTCTGGTTAACTACTATTCATCCTTCAAGACCCAGTGTTCAGGTGTAACCTCTTCTAGGAAGTCTGCCCTGGCAACCTCTCTCCCCACCTCTTCCTTTAAGTTCACATATATCTCCATATACATCTCTATCACTGCCCTTATCACATTATGTTGTAATTATTATTTTGTTGTCTTGTCTCCACTGACAGTTCCTGAGGGCAGGGATCATGTCACATCCATCTTTGGACCACAAGAAGCTAACACAAGGCCTTGTACAAATAAGACAACCAGTGAATGTGTATTTAATATAAATGCTCGCCAGCATCTCCTTAACATGATCCTTCTAGATCCCATATGCCATGCAGCGACTGAGCAATGTCACCATGAATGGAACAAATGCCAGAAGTTTTGTAAGAAAAATAGCTTCCAATCGATAATACTCATCCCTCCAAGGCTGCTGAGTAAAAATTACTGACTGAGTATCAGTTTAGATCATCAACATTGTATGTGGCCCACCCGGCTCCAACCCAACTGCCAAATACATATCCATTATGGGATCTAGAGTCGCTGCTCAGAATTGCTTTGTTGCTGGATGACTGATTTCCTGGTTTACGAGAAAAACATCACTGAGGATTACCACTGGCAGATGTACTGCAGGTCTGATGTTTAAACTTAATGGATCCACGTGAGCCAGGCCAGATGATTTTTTTGTTCTTTTAACAAAAGTTTACACATGCTTCCTATGGACATGGCTTACATTAAGCATTAATTAAAGCTGGATTACATTAAGCTTAAGCATTTCACTAATGAGGATTTAAAAATACAATAAAATCCATGTGCAGATAAGCCAATTTATAAAACTACCACCAATGAGCTCCCCTTTACAAGTTAATTTGCTACCAACACTTTTTAAGACATCTCATTAAAATGAAAGATTTCTTTAACAAAAATTGATCTGAGATGAAAAAAACATCAATTTGTTATTCCACTTATCTGTGCATCATTCATTGGTTAATTCTTGTATGTGTCTTGACAGAGGATTGAACCTGCAACCTTGGCATATTGGGACACTGCACTAACCAAGTGAGCTACCTGGCTAGGGCGAGATAAAAGATTTCTAAGACTCAGTTAATACTATTTATTTCAAGCAATTCTGATAATATGAAATTCTAAAGCAATGAAAGAATTTGGAATGCTCCATGGGGTCTGTAATAATCTGGCTCTCCCAAAATGGCTTGTTAGGTAGCTTATGAAGAGTAGAGGCTCTAAGAAGGGGCTGTCTGAAGTATATATCCTAAATCTCATTTTAGGGTGTAATCAATCCTTTCTTTTAAAATGGTCTTAAATATCACTTATTTGCTAATAACTTCCAAATGTATACCTCCAACCAATATTGCCCTAATTCCAAACTTATATATCCCATTATCAACTCAGTATTTCTGGATGTCTAACAGCCACTTCAAATTCACTATGTATAAAACAGAGTTCCTGATTTCTCCCAAACCTGCTGCTTGTGCAGTCTTTCCCTTCTCAGCTAATGGCTATTTCACTGATGCTCATGCTCAGATCCAAAGCCCTGGAGTCAAAAAAAAAAAAAAAAAAAAAAGGTCGAGAAGCCTTTGACTCTTCTTTCTTCTACATATTCCATCCAGTTAACGACAATAATAATTCATAGCTGCTACTACATATAAGTATAGCACTACGTGCCAGACAATGTTCTAAATCTTTTGTATGTTTACTAAACTGTTTCATTTTTACAACAGTACTGTAAGATGGGTATTATTATCACCTCTATTTTGTAGCCAAGAAAACCGAAGCATTAAGAATTCAAGTTTTCTAAGGTAAGTAAAGAAGTGGCAAAGACAACATTTTAACCCAGTCTGGGTACAGAGCCTGCACTATTACCTCCTATGTACACAAATGTTTTGGGCTCTATTTGCTAAAGCGTAGCAGAATCTGACCACTTCCCAGAATCTCCACTGCGGCCACCCTGGTCTAAGCCATCGTCAGCTCTTGCCTACACTACTGCAATAGTCTCTAACTATTAATGCAGTAATATTTTGTAATCAATTACCTGCAGAGCAGCCACAGTAGTCCTTTTAAAAATAAGTCGGTCATGCCCTGGCTGGTGTGGCTCAGTTGGCTGGAGCACTGTCCTGTAACCGAAAGGCTGAGGCTTTGATTCCTAGACAGGATGCATACCTAGGTTGTGGGTTAGATTCTCAGTCTGGGATCATATGGAAGTCAACCAATCAATGCTTCTTTTTCACATTACTCTCTCTGCCATCCCTCCTCCCCATCCCCATTCATCTCTCTCTCAAAGCAATGAAAAAATGCCTTCGGGTAGAGGATTAAAAAAAAAATCACAACAGTCTTTTACACCTGAAACTTTACAGTGGCTCCCTATCTAAGTCAGAGTTTTATAAAAGCCAAAATCCTTACTACGACTTAAATGATCATCCATTACCTCTCTGACTGTATCTCCTACTAATCCCTTTCCCCCACCGTCACCAGCTACAATAGAATGTGCCAGGCATGCACCCACTTCAAAGCTTTTTACTTAGTGTTCTGTGTCTCAAATGCTCTTGCCTAGACACCTGGAATAGGTCATCATTTCCTTTTAAGTCTTTGCTTCAATGTCTCCTTAGTGGCAAGGACTTCTGTGACACTCTATTTAAAACTGCAACTTCCACTTCCATTATGAATTTCCCATCCTTCTTCCTGCCTTTATTTTTCTACATAGAACCTTTAACTTCTGACATATTCTTATGTCTATCACCAAAACTAGATTGTAATAAGGTCCATGAAAATACTGATGTCTGCTTTGTCTAACACCTAAAAAATAAAAGTATTTCCTATTCACTTATCTATTCAGAGGATATTTTAGATTCTGACTATTTGTAAATATTTTTCATTACAATCTAGAGAGTTTGTTTAGGGTACTACCAAGAGATCCTAACAAGGTCATTTACAACTCTGTGTTATACCAGGATCTTATCAAATCAAAAGATTGATTTCTAATGATCCTTAAAATATCTTACCTTCATACATTAAAAATATTTGGCTCAAAAATCAGATAGTTCTTAATTTTAAAAAGCTTAGAGTTCATTTATACTTTAAGTTGTTTGTATACATTATGCTAATACAATTTGTACCCCATCTTGTTTTATTTAAAATGTGAGTTAAATGCTCAACATTAATACCTTCCAAAGAGAACTATTTGATTATTTCTAGGATTGTCTTATTAGGCTTACTCCTCAGGTGGACAGGTTTTGAGGCTACAAAAGCTCAAGGATCAATCTAGTTTATATGTAAATTTGATGATAATGATAATGATAATGATTGTGATGGCTCTAACAAAAGTAGTAGTACGTGAGTGTTTACTGTGTACCTGGTACTGCTGTTAAGAGCTTTCCTTATATTTTCTTGGTTAACCCTCAAAACAACTTTAGGAAATATATACTATTATAATTCCTATTTTACAGCTGAGAAAATTGGTTCAGGAGAAGTTAAGGAACTTGCCTCAAGGTCAAAAAACCAGTACGCAGTAGGGCCAGGATTTAAACCCACAGGATTTGGCTTCACAGGGCCTGCTCTTAAATATGTCACTACAACCACCACTTGGAGCAACGGGAAAAGGAGACATTGATGATTTATACAAAGTTAGACTCTGGGAAGCTACTGCAAGAAATTAAGCATTGGGTGATTTATGTCTTTTAAGAAAAATTCTCCAGCGTCAGTGAGAGCCTGAGTGAATGCAGATAGACCATTCAGAATGAGTAATATATGTATCATGAAGTGAGGTACCACAGGAACTGTGAAAGTGGCAGTAGTATGGAACTGTCCAAAAGCAGCTTATATAATGAAAAATATAGGTAAAAAGTAATTTAACATTTCCAGGATCTTTAAAAACTCATGACTCTTCAGTATTAAGGGAAAGAGTATACACAGCAGGTATACACGCCAACTTTATAGGTGTATCTGCTTTTTTCTATTGTAAAACAAAGCAGCAATGCTCTCAAAATTGCAGATTCTAAAAAAGCTAGTATCTGGGAATACCACTTGCCCAAGACTTTATATTTTTAAAATGAACTTGATCTATTGAGAAGTGTTTATCGAAAGTATAATAATGATCTGCCCCTCTGTTTAAATAAATTTCTCTTAAAAAAAAATTGCTCTGGCTGGTGTGGCTCAGTGGATTGAGCGCTGGCCTGCAAACCAACAAGTTGCCAGTTCACCTCCCAGCCAGTCCCCATTTGGAGGGGTGCAAGGGGCAACCACACACTGATGTTTCTCTTCCTCTCTTTCTCCCTCCTTTCCCTCTCTCTAAAAATAAATAAAATCTTTAAAAAATAATTTTTATTTAGTTGTGTGTAGCCAATTAATGTTAGAATTATAGTCATTCTTTTGCAATTATAATGCATAAATTTGCTTAGATTTTTGCAATTCAAGATCCATAATGCAAAGTATAATATATAAACCAATTTTCTCAAAGAGAATGTAAAGGATATAATCCAGTTTATACTTCCAAGTTACAACAGGACAGCTTGTGACTAAAAAAAGGACTAAATTAAACACATCTATGAATTAGCATAAACATGTGACTGGTTTGGATTTCAGATGATACTCCAACTGTTTCTTGTTCTTATTTTTTTTTAAATTTTGAGAATGTTGATTAAAACTGGGGAAAGAGAAAAAAGGAAGGGCTTAGGATAGAAGAAGGAATAGGAGAGAGCCTAGGTGGGGCTGCTTGGCTCACTGGAAAGTCAAGACAACAGGGGACTCAGAGACAGGTTAGGGGGTAAGCCCAAGAGGAGCTGCTCTAACCCATTGTTCCCCTGGTTGCAAGTCTTGTGGGGACCCTTAGAGTTTAGGAGACGCATGCCTGAGAGGGAAGAAAGGCATGGGCCTGCTCCTGAGAGGGAGAGTGCTGTTTCTAGGGTTTTTAAATGTAGGTATCTATAACTCCGGAAAGGGGTAAGAAATCACTGAAATTCAGGCCCTAAAGAATGGGAATCAATGCCTATCAATATTAGCTGAGGTAAGGAAATTCAGCTATTCAAAGACTTCTGGAGCCCTGGCTGCTGTGGCTCAGTGGATCGAGCACAGGCCTGTGAACCAAAGGGTTGCCAGTTCAATTCCCAGTCAGGGCACATGCCTGGGCTGTGGGCCAGGTTCCCAGTAGGGGGTACACGAGAGGCAACTGCACACTGCTGTTTCTGTCCCTCTCTCCTTCCCTTCCCCTCTCTCTACAAACAAACAAACAAACAAACAAAATCTTTAAAAAAGACTTCCAGAAAGGCATTTGAAAAGGCAAATTGAATGCTTAGGCCTCTGTGAAGAAATTACTTAACTGGGAAAGAACCAACCTTCATAACTTGTTTCTGCATTTCTATACCCTATAAGGGTCTAGGGGGACGCTCCACCAGGGATAGTACTATTCTATCAGGGAACACTAGGAAATACAAGAGGCATTCCTCCTGCAATGCACAGTCTTAGCCAGCCTTAACAATGATCTAGTCTTAAATGCCAATAGTGACCTTACACTGCTGTTTCTGTCCCTCTCTCCTTCCCTTCCCCTCTCTCTAAAAACAAACAAACAAACAAACAAACAAACAAACAAAATCTTTAAAAAAGACTTCTGGAAAGGCATTTGAAAAGGCAAATTGAATGCTTAGGCCTCTGTGAAGAAATTACTTAACTGGGAAAGAACCAACTGAAAAACTACTGCATGGGTTCTGGAACTGTTCCAGAAAACTGGAAAAGAGGAGACACAGAGAGTAAGACCCACTATGGATGCTGGTTCTTCCTGTCTTGACCAATTTTTTCACATGTGATGAGCAATAGAAAGATTTCAGTTTTTCTAATAAATGAGAAACAAAGGTAGAAAAGTAATCTAGTTCAGGGACTTTGCATATGAAAGGAAGAACACTTCTACTATGTATCTAGGTGGCTACAGCGTAAAAATGTAGGACAGTCTAGAGAAAATTGGGAGCAGAAGGGGGAAGGAATATCATAGTAATATATGATATTAAGGAAGCAGGTTGTAGAAAAGATGGAGGCTTCTATAATTCATTGTGCAATTATCCTCTCTTTTGCCTATATAAAGCACTGAATTAAGGTAGAATCCCTGTTTTTAAAACATATGAACTAGTTAGTAAGACATGGAAATGAGCAACTGAAATACAGGGTCCAATTAAGTGAATGATATGTTAGACAGAAATGCAAAGTACTTCTTGAACACAGAAAGAAGCCATGTATTCAGAAGAAGGGAAAAGGAACAGAGAAGGCTTCTTGAAGCAGGTGAAAAAAATGAAGTGAACTTTGAAGGAAGAAATTTTTTTTAATAAAAAGAGAAGGTTGACAGCCTACTACGAGGAAAGGCCTGGAAGAGGAAATGCAGTAACATCTTCAAGATAACTGAACGGTTCCCGAGGGTGTAAAAGTATGACACAGGAGAGGGCTTCGGTGGGAGATGAGCTCTGAAGTGCGTAGGCCTGAAGTACTGTTCTGGATTTTATTCCAAGGATACCACTGAAGGTTTCCCAATGGTAGGAGTAGTATTATCTGCTTTGGAATCTAGATTTATAGACCCGAAAGGCTACTTGACTATATCAAAATCTACATGTCCAAATGAAACACCGTGATCCTCTAACCCTGGTCCTCTTACAGTGTTCTATATCTCAGGAGGAGGATCACTATCCATCAGATTAAATATGCCAGAGCCAAACCAAACTGAAGCCCACAAACCACTCTTTTTTCTTTCTTTCCTTTTTTAAAAGTTTTATTTATTTTTAGAGAGAAGGGGAGGGAGGGAGAAAGAGAGGGCGAGAAACACCAAATGCAAGAGAGAAACATCAATCAGCTGCCTCTCACACGTGCCCTGACCAGGGACTGAATCCGCAACCCAGGCATGTGACCTGACCAGGACTCAAACCACAGACCCATCACTTTGTGGGATGATGTCCAATCAACTTAGCCACACTAGTCAAGACATAGAAACCATTCTTGACATATGCCTTCTATCTCTATCAAATCCAACACCAAGTTCTATCTATTTTACTTTGAAAATTCCCATAGAATTATAATACTCTCCATCTATCTCTATTGATCTCTACAGCTACCACCTTAGGACAAACTGTTCTCTCTCTTCTGGATCACTCACTCTGATCTATCTGCATTCACTAAGGCTCTCAGTTACACTGGAGAATTTTTTTTAAACAAAGCAATCCTAAAGCACCCAACGCTTAAATTCTTTTAGTAGCTTCCTACAACTCTTAAAATACAGTAAGAAGAAGAATTTGAACAGGGCCTACATGATTAGGCTCTGGATCTCTCTCTAGCTTCATCTTAGAGCATGCTTCCCCTATTCTGGTTACACTGGCTTTTTTCAGCCCATCCTGCTCATCCTATTTCTTCTCACCACAGGGTCTCTGCACGTGCAAAAGTGTCTACTTGTCCTTTCTTCATCTCTCAGGCAGGCATTTCACTATATGCTCTGGCATGTACTGATGAACAAAAGAAAGCCTCTGCTTTCATGAGGCTTAAGGCTGAGTGAGAGAAACGTAGGAGAGACAGAAAAACCAGTAATGAAATCTCATCAATTGTTGAAAAAGTGCTATGAAGAAGAAGAAAGTGATATGAGAAAAGGAATGAAGTAAGGGAGAGAAACCTATGTTAGATTGGAAGATCGTGGAAGAATTCTTTAAACAGGGGTATTTGAACTGAACTTTCGAAGTTAGAAGAGGAAGCTGTTAGTGAATCAGGTGTTAAATGAAGAAAAGTATTATAACAATGTTACATGAGTCAAGAGAATAAAGAATTTGGAATTTTACCATAAGCAAGATGAAAATACACAGTTAACATGGCAATTCAAGAAAAAATTAAAGAAAAAGATTTGTCTGTTCACTGTTTCTGAGAATTCGCTTGGTGAAAGGTTGAGACTGTGTTACCAAAAAAGCTTAAGAAAGAAGCAGAAGGATGCTGAGAAAGGAGAATGTCAATAATCAGGGAGAGGACCACCTGCCCAGTAACCTAATGGGAGTATATGGACAGTTGTATTTACAAGGCTTACGTAACGAATGAGTCAGCAAAAAGTCAGGGCACAGGATCTCCTCTGTGCCCATTTTCAACACCTAGGACAATGGCTCTCTCTACTGAGAAGACGGGGCCCAAGAACAAGATATGGGATAGGCTAATAAAGGTTACCATACTTCCCAGCAGTACTTGCCTACGTTCTTATGAGGAAAGGTAAACCTTCATGCTTAGAAAAACATAAGAAACAGGATCAGAGTTAAAGGAGGTTAGAACAAGGTGATTCTGGTAAAATTTCACAGATCTAATGTTAAGCATTTCTTTAACTTGTAATAAAATGCCTATTAAAGATTTCAAAATCAAGACTCCAAAAGGTGCTAAAAGCAAAAGCTAGATTTTAACAAGAAAATGTCTTTATCTTTTTTAGGGATCCATAAATATGTCAGGGCTACTTTTTACAATTATCTTGACTCTAATAAAAGCTAATGTGTATTAATAGTGACAGAAAAAGGCTTCATAATGATAGAAGAACTGGGTCTTGTAAACAAAAAATGTACAAAATAAAACATAAAAGAGATTAAATCACAGTACAGGAAAAGAGATACAGCATTAACGAGCATGATACTGAACTGCAATGATAATGATTCCAAGACAAACAGCCACCGGTGCACAGCTATGAAAATAGCAGACTCTTCATCCTGCCTTCCTCTACCCTCACACTTGTGTTCTCAGTCTATTACTGTCCAAGTGGCAACAACTGAGTTAGAGCAGAGAGCCTTTATTTTTCCTTCTCCACTTCAGGCTATAGGAAAGAGCCAGCAGGGAAAAGGATGTAATTATGACTGTTCAAAGAAGGGAAAGCGTATCTGTTAGAAAGCATTCTTTGCTCCGTAAATTCTTGGGTTCTGCCTGTTCATGGATATTTGAGAAAACTTGATAATTATCTCTGAAGGTCACGACTGAATGACAAGAAATGTTTTCCTTTCTGGCTCTGTTGGCCATTCCTTTCAATCAAATATGAATCTGCAAAATGTTTTAGTTATCACCAAGACACAATTCTACATAGCTGATACAGAAAAGTAAAACAAACAAGCAACAAAAACAAGAAAAAACAAAACTGAAAACACAAGCAACACGTTTATCTTACCAAAACCCCCAGTCAGGCAGTATGCTGATTTTGCTTGCCACAAAGCTCATCCTTCATTTGTGCACTGTCAGAGCAAGCTTGGATTGTGAAAACAAATCACAACCTCTTTTGGCTATAAGCTCTTTCCATTTGTCCCAGCTTCCAAACGGCAGAGGAGCTGTGGCATAGTCTGTCACTGCTGCACATACTGGTTTCCGAGAATAACGCTGTAAATGAGGACAGCTACCACTGGGAATGCATTCCCCCACAAAAGAGCCAGCCGGAATGAAGCTTCTAGCAGATCCCTGGCCTCTCACCTTCACAGCCTCAGAGAAAGGCTTTTCACAGAACAAGCAGGTACAGCCGCACCACATCAACATCCCGCATAGCCAATCCTCCGCAGTGCCCACATCAGCCCACACACAGTTCTGGTTGTGTCTCCTGCACCAACTCTTAGAGCTTTCTACATCTGGGAGCCTGGGAGGACTCAGTGCTGAATAAACAGAAAGCTTCTGCCAAACAAGCATCCGTGTGTGCAGGGGGTGGGGGGGTGGGGGGGTGGGGGCGGTGTATAGTTTGTTATAGCAGCTAATGCAAATGAAGTTTGACTCTGAGCATGGAGATCACAGACAGTATCTGCCTCTCTTCTGAAGCTGTGAGCATCTTTTATAAAAGACAAAAGCACCAAAGTGGTTCAATTTAAAGCTACAGGACATTAATTCAACATTCATATTTGTTCTCTCATTTAAAATATGGTAAGATTTAAAGAATAGCTTAAAAGTGAAAATGTTCTAAATAAAGTAACACTGGTAGCTCGGTTCAATAAATACAAAGAAAAAACAATCTACCCATATTTTGATAAAGGACTAAAAGATGGTCAGAATGCATTCCTTCCATGTTTTTCTAATGTTTCTTCTGTTCTTTTTCACATTAGGTTCCCAAATAATTTAAATGAACACTGAGCAAGAAAAAGAAAACTGAGCATGACACCCTAGTCTTACCACAAAGAGGAAAACAAATGATTCTGAATGGAAAGGCTTTGGAGTTCTGTGGAGTTTAAAAAACAGATTAAAACACCACAATTGTAAGCCAAGACTCAGTCCCTGTACGATTATATGCTGTTTACTGAACAATATGATACTACATGAAGGAACTGACCATCTTAAAGATACTACTCCTGCCCTGAAAATGTCACTTGGGGATTTAGACAAGCTATCGATCTGAGCTTTATTTCTTCATTTGTAAAAGCAGTTTTAGGGAATGCACATAGGAAGAATTTACATGATTATAAAATATAGTATAGCATGTACAATGTCTAATATCTAGTATAACATTTTTCTCTGGTTAATATGCAGAAAGGAATTATACATGAAGACAGTTTGATACAATACAGTCCTTTCTGTGAGCCTAAAGCTGTGACAATTTCTGTTCTAGTTAAGCATGGGACTGGGAGCTCAGGCCATCACTGTACTGAAAGGTCAAAGAAGGTCTTTCCAAACAGCACTCTCCAGCTTCATATAGCATTCTTTCATTTAAATCAGATGAAACCCTCTGAATGGAATCCAAAGCACTCTGAATGAATTTGAAGAAAATTCTGAGTTGAAATCATGGTTCCAGGAATTCCTCTTCTGTTTCTCAAGGAACAGAACTCTGATCTTGAGTCTCAACACCAAATTAATAAAAATTTCTCTGACTTAATACAAATTTTTGTCTTTGCTTTCAATAGAGTAAATGTTTGCTTCTATAAAAACAATGACAAAAAACCAATCCTGCACCACTGGCATCAATACTAGCTGATGCTTGCTTATTTCTGGTTATTAGCATTTTAATATGACTTCTTTTAAAAGACAATCATGTTCACTGTAGAAAACTTTGAAAACATGAATGGGCATTAAAGAAAGCAAAAATTATTTGCAATCTTACTGCTTACAGAAAGCCAAACCAGAAACTGTTATAAGGCTTTTTTTTATCCTTACCCAAAGACATTTCCTTGCCTTTAGGGAGGAAAAAAGGTGGGGAGAGGGGTGGGGGGCAGGGGACAAACATGGATCAGCTGCTCTCTGGTAAGCGCCTTGACCAGGGCTCAAACCTGCAACAGGAGCATGTGCCCTGACCAGGAATCAAACTCTCTACCCTTTGGTCTACAGGACAATGCTCCAACCATATGAGGCACACTGGCCAGGGCATAAGGCTCTTTATCCTCTTTCCTTACGACTGAGATCTTTGAGGTGTGTGTTGAGATCAAGTGCCATAAGATCAAAACTGCCTTGACTGGATGAGCTACCATAGGGAAGACGGCGGCCCTGAGAGCTGCCCGGGTCTCAAGCAGACCTTGTGAGAAGTGTTCATTGTCTATTTGCATGAGTCATGATTTTACCTTTTAAAAAATTATCCTAAAATAGTTTTTGAGGTTTTACTGAGATACCAATGGACTTATGAGATGCCAGAGAAGTGCCCCTCATTGGCTGCATAAGCCTGGGCATATCTGTTCTCGGCTCCCAAAGTAAATCTCACGTGAAAACAGAACTTCAATTTTGCTGACTTTCTGGTTCTCTCGAAAAATTTTCTCTCGCTGATTTTGATTTTGCTTCTGGTTTATGCACAGTTGGTAACTTACTCCTCTCTGATGGCAGCACTGATTGAGGGAATTTGCTTTTTATGGTTGACCATTTGATGGTCTCTGTTGAAGAGTGATATTTATTTTCTGTTGGGTGAGAAACCAAAAGAGAACCACATTAAGGAATGATAGTTGATTTTTATATACAGAGTCAATGCCGATAAAGCAGCCCTTCCCAGGAAAGCTGACCTGATGCTTGATTTACCTGGTCCCTGGCTTACAGGTGGTAAGGAAAGTCATTACTTCCTGATAAGTCTTAGCTAATGTTGGGACCTTGAAGATGAGATTAACTCACCCAAATTTATCTGCACTGCAGGGAAAATCTAGTGAGAGAGTTTCTTAGGCATGGTTTCTTAACCTTGAAATAGTAACTAAGACGTGTTTAAAAGTCCAATCTAAAATTCTTCATGAAAACTTCCCCAAAGAAGTTAATCTTGTAACTTTACTAATAGCTCAAAACTGTACGGCTCTGGGTTTGCAAAGAAAATTTAAGAATGCTTGTATGATCAACTAACACTCTTACTGCATTTACATAAATAATCAGGTCAAATCTAATTAAGACTAATCATTTTGTGATCAAGAGTAATCTTTGAAAATTATGATCACTAGAAGGATAGAAGAGTTTCAGCAAAAACTGTGGAAAACTAAAACGGTAAAAGATTTTAAGTGTCTTTTAAAGGGAATACCCAGTGGCGTCTATTGGATTCTCTAGGGTTATAGGATTTTGTAAAGGTCTGTCCCTTTGTCTTTGGCTAGGTTATTTGAAGCTCTGTAGAGATGGAAATTACCCTGTGGATATTGTTGGTAATACAATGCAAATAAATTTTGCCTGGTGGAAAATATAAATTTCCTCAAGTCCACGTCTCATTTGGATTAATTTTAACATCTTATAGGTTTCTAATAATTGGTTAATTAGTGAGTTAAAAAAATCTTTGATACATGTTCATACTGCATGAGAGCCATACTTTTACCTTTAAAAATAGTATTTGTATATTTACCTTTTGTTTCTCAAAGCATCTAACTAAAAAACAGTTGTGTATTTGGAGTTAGCCAGCTATAGCCTTCTGACTATTTTTAAAAAGCTTACAAAAGAGCTAAGAACTATTTTTACATTTTTAAAGAATTGTAAAGAACAAAAAAACCAAAGTCTACGTAAGAGAGAGTACACATGGCCCTCAATGCCTAAAATATGATCTGGCCCTTTACAAAAAAAGTTTGTCAATAATTGCTTTAAACTTGTAGCATCTCATTTGGCACTGATATCTTAATATGAATGATCAACCTAACAATACAGAAGAGACTGAGAATTAAGTCAGCATTTTAGCAGCAAAGTCAAGTTAGGATGAGACTGAGAAAACAGGCTCCTAATTATGGAGTTATCCAGAGATGTATCAGGGATATTTTATTTGATGACACAAAAGGATTCCTTTAAAAAAAAAATCTAAAAAATTTAACTGTTACTTTATAAAGAAACTGTTTAATACTATTTTTTTTTTTTTTTTTTAGTATTTTTCCAACTTCTCAGCCTTGATTAAAGTTTGTTGAATAAGCCCTTGGACAGAAACAAATCTGAACACAAGTTTCATTAGAATCTCATTTATGAAATAAACTTACACAGTGCTGAATAAATAACAACATACTTTGGACAATAACACAAAAATACCCTACAAAATTCAGAATTATGTCTGACATAAAACATTTTTTTCCCTCAGTAAAGCAAACCTACAATAGCATCTTTATTGTGCATACTGCTGAGTTTTGGGATGTTGAAAACTTCTTAAAGAAACAGATTTTTTCCTTCCAAAATTCCTGAGAAAGATGCCTTTTAAAAACCTGTTTATTGCCCTGGCTGGCGTAGCTCAGTGGATTGAGCGCGGGCTGCGAACCAGGCATCGCAGGTTCGATTCCCAGTCAGGGCACATGCCTAGGTTGCAGGCCATGTCCCCCAGCAACCGCACATTGATGTTTCTCTCTCTCTCTCTCTCCCTCTCCCTTCCCTCTCTAAAAATAAATAAATAAAATCTCTTAAAAAAAAACCTGTTTATTAACATATATAAAAGCAGAGAAGATAATGAATCCTGTGCAGTCTTCATTTAGCTTAACTCATGGCCCGCACTCCCCTCCCCTGCAATTATTTGCAAGCAAATCCCAGACAAAAGATGTTCTTTATAAAAACCAAGGCTAATTCCAGAGGCTCTCCCATATTATTAAAGCCTATCTCAGCTGTCAAACTTCATGAATGCCACTTTATTTTTCAGATAAAATGCCTAATGTTCTCCTTTTCTTTCACCCTTTACTATATCATATTCATAAAGGATCCACTGTGGAAAAATGTCCAAAGACCATGGATCTTGCTCTGTTTCTACAGACTGGCCATCTTGATGCTGATGCTTGATGACTAACTAGATAAATTTTTCCCAAAGTGGATAAAGATGGGCAAAGGAAAGTTGAGTCAAGGAAAAAAAAAAAGAGTAAGTCTAATAAACCAATTACTATTGATAGTCCTAGATGGCAGAGAACAGATTTGCAAGAAAGGCACTAAATTTAAAATGTGTGGCATCAGTTGGCTGCACATTTCTCGAGGAGTTTCTTCTCCTGCCCTCCTCTACATGGCAACCAGTTCAGCTAAAAAGTCCCTAACTGCATTTACCTCCCACTGGGATTCAGTTCGAGGTAGGTTTTGTTTGATTTCAGCAGCTCTCTTTATGCACAAGCAAATCCCCATAACCAGCCAAAGAGAACAGAAAAATGACAAAGCAAGGCTGAACTGGGAGTGTTTTTAAATCTTTTGAGATTAATATGGTCATAGGAACCTCTAAATAAGGCAAGGACTTTCTTTTATTGCTTAGAAACAATTAATTCAGAAAGGAGAGCAACAGATGCTTTTACTTGGTGCCAAAGCCAATGTAAGAATTATGAAGTTTTAGGAAGGGAGAACGTAGGCACTGACCTTCTTCAGAAACTTAGCTGATGATCTGTCCTGTATCTGAGATACTTAATTGAATAAGTACAATTAGCAATGGAATTTGCTTGTTCAGGTTCTGACTACCTCAAATGAATCATGTACCACAGTGTCATCTATCGCTCAAACGGGCTGCAGGGAGCTCCTTCACGACTGCAAAGTACCATAAAGCCATGACAGGAACACTACCCCCTCACTGAAGAAAGGGCCAGGTAAACTTCAAGTACCGCCTACAAAGTAACTGTGGAATCATATAAAATTGAGTTCATAAAATGAAATAGTATAATAAAATAGTCTTTTACAATGCCATGAAGTAGAGTTTCGAATAGTGGTCTCCAATTTCAAGCCCACAAAAGGGTGAAGTTATTTTCAAGATTTCCAAAGGCCCAATGGAAACTGTACATTCCCCCATAATATATGTGCATAGTACAGGCAGATCGAAATGACAAATATTTAATTTGTCTGGAATTATAACCATTGCAGGTAGTATCAACAGCTGTTCAGAAATGCTGACTGGCTGTTGGTCCCTAATTATTTCATTTTTTTAAGGAAAAATAATACTTGTTTATAAACAAACATTTTCAAAATAGCAGGCATACAAAGGGGGAAAAAAGTCTTTGGTGGACCAGGTTGATATGAGTTTTGTTTTCTAAATGAGATCACACCTTCAATGTTAAAAAAACAAAACATTCAAATTTGAAAAGTATAAAGTAAATCATTATATCCCCAAGCATATTCCACATCTAGAAATCTACCACCTGAAGGTAATATACAGTTAGTGCTGCAGTGATTTGGAAAATGCTATTCACCACAGTGACTATGCCCAAGCCACGGAGGCTATCTCCTGAAAACCCTTACTCATGTACTTTATACCTCCCAAACCCCAGGTGAACAGCAGCCCACACTGGAGGCCCTCACGAAAAAAAGTAAACACAATTTTCCACAGTCTAGAAACTATGAAAATTGATAAAATAAAGAAAAATGGCACCCACTGGGCTATTTCAAGCCCATGAGAGATGAACAAGAATTTATCTCAATTTATTCTTTTCAAAATATTACCAGCCATAGATGGCTTTGGGGGTGGGAGACAGATAACAAAGCTATTTTAATTGAAAATAACTTGGCTTCATTTTTATTTACTATTTAATTTCCTACTAAACTGCATAGAACTCTAGTGGTTCCAAATATTCTCTAGGAATAGCCATGTGAACAATATAGAGATATAATCAAGAAAGAATAGAAAGCAAGTGGAGACTGATGCTATAGGCACTAACTGGCTAATCATGGAAACGTACCTCCTTCTAAACTTAAGTTTGTTATCAAAAAACCACCAAATGGCCAGTTTCTCATTCCTTTACCCTTTCTCTTGAGATATCATAATATTATATACAGTTTCACATCATTAAGCTTAAACAACAGGGCATATCATACTAGTAAAATGGGGTTGGAAAGGTATTAGTCTGCTGAGGAAATGGAATTGAGTCCTTGCCTTGCCCCTCATCAACTGTGGGAATTGTGTGATTTATGAAACTTAAAATGAATCAAGGTTTAGTTCCTAAGAAATAGAACTGGAGCTTGCAGGGTTGAGGATAGAAATGAAAAACTAAAGGGTGGAGGGTGGGTTGATTAATTTCCTGGACATCAGATTTTCACAAATTAAGAGTTTCACAAAACATGATTCATTCTTTAAATACCTGAAAACCTTCAACCTTGATTTTACTTGCCAGAATCCAGTAACAGATGCTGTCACATTTAGTGGCCTGATTTCCTTAAGTTCAACATACAAGGGGGATCCCTCACAAATGGAATTTATTTATAAAATATTGTGTATTTATTCTTACATGTTTAAACTTCAGTTACCTTCAAAATACTCTCCATTTGGTGCAATACACCTATCGAGACACTTTTTCCACTGCTCCAAACAGTTTCTGAACGTGTTGATTTTGATGCCTTTTAGTCCTTTGCCATTTTTTCACCTCTTCCACATCAGCAAAACGTTTCCCTCTGAGGATTTTTTTTTTCAGTAGGGAAACAAAAAAATCACTCAGGGCCAAATCGGATGAATAGGGAGGGTAGAGCATGGGAGTCATGCTGTTTTTTTTTTTTGGGGGGGGGGGAGGGTCAAAAACTGCTGAACGCTCAGGCTGGCATGGGCAGGTACACTCATACATCACCCACTGTGAACTGGGCAAACGTTGAAAGAATCTTAAAAAAAGAAGTCACTGAAGCCCAACGGAGCCTCTCACAACAACACCAGCTGGTACACTGATACAGATGGGCCCTTAACACTCACTCACCTAGTGGGAACGCTTTACTATGAGGGACCCACCCTCCAGAAGGTTAATTCCATTTTTTGGGCCCCCCTCATGTATTTTAAATACTTAAAAACATCTAACATAATAAAATGACATGTTCCAAAGTTGAAGAGAGAAGAAACCTTGTTCTGAGATTTCAGTATTTCATTAAACACACTTGCCATAGTATTCAAATAGGTAAATTAACAAGAAATCACTAACCTCTTAACAGTGAAAATAAGATAAACAACCTGTGGTTCTAGTGAAACCACTCATAAATAAAATGAGGTTCCCTAAAGCTTACATAAGACCAATTCATTATAATTAATTTTTCACAGAGGTAGGGATCGTAATGAGGGCCTGACATTCATTTCTGGTTCTCCAGGACCGCGTAGACAGTACAGACTCAATACATGTCTGTTAAATGAATCAGGAAGAAATTAAAACATCACGTATCACCAAAAATCCTATCACTTCAAATACATGCTTGTTATATTGTTTAAATCTACAGCTAGTTGTGGCTGGTTTCTCAATTGGAATCTTCTATTTTTTTGTAAGTTTTACAGAGCTACCTATGATTGCTAGACAGTGTTTATGAACTGATACTAATCCTCCAAGGTCTGAGTGAGTTTCTGAGGTTCTACAACCTCAGAATTATTACTCCTCACCCACAGAATTCTAAACTAAAAGTTGCAAGAGTCCTTTTTGTACACAAACAATGAAATATCAGAAACAGAAACCAAGAAAAAAAAACAATCTGATATAGCAACAAGAAAAATAAAGTATTTAAGAATAAATCTAACCAAGGAGGTAAAAGACCTATACTCAGAAAACTATACAACACTGAAGAAAGAAAGTAAGGGAGACACAAATAAATGAAAGCATACTGTGTGCACGGATTGGAAGAATTAACATCATCAAAATGTCCACACTACCCAAAGCAATTTATAGATTCAATGCAATCCCTATTAAAATACCAATGACATATTTCACAGGTAGAGAACAAACATTACAAAAATTTACATGGAACCATAAATGACCCTGAATAGTCACAGCAACTTTGAGAAAGAAGAACAAAATAGGAGGGATCACCATACCTGACATCAAACTACATTACAAGGTCATGGTAATCAAAACTGTCTGGTACTGGCATAAGAACAGACACATAGACCAATGGAACAGAAGAGAGAGTCCAGAAATAAACCCATGTCTCTACAGTCAATCAATATTTGACAAAGGGGGAAGAAGCATAAAATGGAGTAAAAATAGCCTCTTCAACAAATGATGTTGGGAGATCTGAACAGCTACCTGCAAAAAAATGAAACTTGACCATCAACTTACACCCTACACACAAAAAAACTAAAGATGGATAAAAGACTTAAATATAAGTCATGATACCATAAAAGTCCTAGAAGAGAATACAGGGAGGCAAATCTCAGATATTCCATGCAGCAATATTTTCACTGCTATGTCCCCTAGAGCAAGGAACATAAAGGAAAGAACAAACAAATGGAACTTCATCAATATATAAAGCTTCTACATGGCTAAAGAAAACATCAGCAAAATGAAAAGGGAACCGACCATATGGGAAAATATATTTGCCAATGATACCTCGGACAAGGATTTGATCTCCAAAAAATATAGAGAACTCACATGACTCCAGTCCAGGAAGACAAACAACCCAATTAAAAAATGGGCAAAGGACCTGAACAAACACTTCTCCAAGGAGGACATATAGAGGGCCCACAGACATATCAAAGAATGCTCAGCATCACAAGCCATCAGAGAGATGCAAATTAAAACCACAATAAGATACCACTTCACACCAGTCAGAATGGCCATCATAACTAAACTGATAAACAAGAAGTGCTGGTGATGCTGTAGAGAAAAGGGAATTCTAGTATATTTTTGGTAGGAATGGAGACTGGTGGAGCCACTATGGAAAACAGTATGGAATTTCCTGAAAAAACTAAAGATGGAACTGCCTTTTGACCTGGCAATTCCACAGCTGGACTATACACCCTAAGAATCCTGAAACACCAATTCAAAAGAACCTATGTACCTCAATATTCATAGAAGCACAATTTACAATAGCCAAGTGCTGGAAGCAACCCAAGTGCCCAACAGTAAATCAGTGGATCAGAAAACTGGTACATTTACACAATGGAATGCTATGCAGCAGAGAGAAAGAAGGAGCTTTCTTCTTCTCTTCGCCACAGCATGGATGGATCGGGAAGGAGAGCACTATGCCATGTGAAATAGGCCAGGTGGTTAAAGACAAATATCATATGATCTCACCTATAGATGGAACCTAATCAACAAAACAAACAAACAAGCAAATATAACTAGAGACACTGAAATAAAGAACAAACTTTGACAGTAACCGGAGTGGAAGTGGAAGGGAATAATGCTGGAGGTGGGGGTAAGGGGAGGGTCGTCAAGGAACATGTATCAAGAACACATGGACAAAGCCAAAAAGGGGTAGAATCAAGGGTGGGAGGTGGGGATGGCTGGGGTTGGGGGGGGCAATGGTGGAGGGAAAATGGAGACAACTGTACTTGAACAATAAAAAAAAACATTAAAGTGTAATACAAGAGGGAAAAATAAAAGTTAATTCTGATGGTAACTTAAAAAAAAAAGATAGTCTACCCCACAATTAAGCAAAATGTATTAGAAATGTCTGAGGTGGAAATAAAGTCATTCACAATTAAAAAGGAGACAAATTTCTCATTTAGGACTAAGAAGCAATAAATATGAAAGACCTCTGTTTACAAGCCATTATTTAAAAAATCACTATGGCATTTGTTTCTCATTTATACCTGACTTTAGCAGCCATTCAGGAAATAAATATTTTCCATCTTCCCACAAATATGTTCTGACAAAATTACTTTTTATGTTATTATTTGATAAAAATTAATTTGCAAAACATTTTAAAGTTAAAATTGAGATGACAGAACTTGTAAACCACTAAGTTAGATAGTTGGAAAGGAAAAGTTCTAATTAAAATTTCTAATAACTTAGTGCTCTGTCTTGCACATTAAAGGGAAAAGTTTGATAAGAGAAATTTGTCCAGGGTCAATTGATAACAGTTCTTTCAGTGTTTCTTTGTAAACAAAATTAAGGTGGGGATATTGTTAGGCATTTCATTTATTCTTTTCATTTACCAGGAGCTGTTTTCTCTTAGGGTATTTTATGTTGTAATTACATTAACAATGTTTCTAGCATAATATCTCAATAATGCTTCCTTTCTCGAATTTTAATTTAAAAAATGACTAAGACATCCTAATTTTAAAAATGTATTGCAATGTACTAAGAGCTCTGTCTGATACAGGTTAAGATCCCACACCAGGCAGACCTGGGTACAGTATCTAAATCATGCTGCTAAGAGTTAGAGATTTGCTAGAAAACCTACCAAAGTAAACAGCATTTAATTTAGCTCCTGAGTTTGCTTTCTCTTTCACTGAAAATGGTATTAAAAAATCGTTGCCTTTAGGGAAAACAAAAGAAAAAATGAACAAATGGACTTACATCAAACTAAAAAGTTTTGCACAGCAAAGGAAACCATCAATAAAACAAAAAGACAACCTATTGAAAGTGAGAAGATATTCGCCAATGATGTATTTGATAAGGGGTTCGTGTTCAAAATATATAAAGAACTGATACAACTTTACACCAAAAAATCAATCCAATTAAAAAAATGGGCAGAGGACCCAAACAGACATTTCTCAAAGAGGACATAAATGGCCAACAGACATGAAAAGATGCTTAAATACACTAATGAGCACAGAAATGCAAATTAAAACTACATCTATCAGAAGGGCTATCATCAATAAATCAACAAATAGCAAGCACTGGGGAGGATGTGGAAAAGGGGAACCCTCATACACAGGAAATTAAAAATGGAACTACATGACGACTCAGCAATTCCACTTCTGGGTATTTATCTGAAGAAATCCAAAACACTAATTCAAAAAGATTATGTGCATCCCTCTGTTCATTGCAGCATTATCTACAATAGCCAAGAGATGGAAGCAACTTAAGAATCCATAAAAGATGATTGGATAAAGAAAATATGGTACATATATACAATGGACTCTTAGCAATAAAAAAGAACAAAATCTTTACCATTTGTGACAACGTGGACAGATCTAGAGGGCATTATGCTAAGTAATATAAGTCAGAGAGAGAAAGACAAATACCAAATGATTTCACTTCTATGTGGAATCTAAAAAACAAAATAAATGAACAAACGAAACAGAAACAGGCTCATAGATACTCAGAACAAGCTGACGGTTGCCAGAGGGGAGGGGAATTGGGGAACTGGGTGAAAAAGGTGAAGGAATTAAGAAGTACAAATTGGCAGTTACAAAACAGTCATGGGGATGTAAAGTACAGCACAGAGTACATAGTTAATAATATTGCAATAAGTACGAGTAGCTACTAGACTTACTGGGAGCATCACTTTTTAAGTTATATAAATGTCTAACCTCTACTATATACATGAAACTGATGTCATATTGTCAAGTGTAATTAAAAAATTAAAAAAGAAAAGAACAGGTGTCCTTTCCATAAACCACATTAATATGGTACAGCTTAATCACATAATGTGCTGACTTCAGCTTTTCATTTGAGAACACCACTGGATTCCAATTCTATGGCTCAAAATTTTAAATATTCTTTTCAGCTGCTTGACATCTTCAACTCTGATTAAGCATACAATGTCTTTATTGTTTTAATAAAAGTTCTTTTTAATTCTGATTGCCAAATTATTTATGGCAGGTATAAAAAAGGAAAGCATTCAATATACATATAAAATAAACTAGATTACAGCATAAAACAATCAGATAAGGGCATCAAAGTCTCTCTCTCCTAAAACGGGATAATTGCAAACATTAAAAAAAAAGGACTGCAAGATTATTCAAGGAATAAAACAATCACAGATGTCTCTGGTGTGCAAGCTATTGGGTTATTTGCAGTTCAAGATTATAAAAAAATGATACCTCATTATTCACAGATGCTCGTTATTTCCCCATTTTAACCTTTACATTATGTACAATACAATTTTTGTTTTTAAAAAGGAATTAATGAAGAGGCTGAACAGGACAGAAGTATCTTGCAGCAAACTGTTAGAGACCTTGTTCCAGGCTGCATTTATCTGAGTTAGTACTCTTTTCTTTCTTTCCTTTTTTTTAAAAATTATTTATTTTTAGAGAGGGGGGAAAGAGAGAAGAAAGAGAGGGAGAGAAACATCTATCAGTTGCTTCTTGCACACACCCTGACTAGGGACCAAACCTATATCCCAGGCATAGGCTCTTACCTGGAATCAAACCACTATGTTTTGGTTTGTGGGACCACGCCCAACCGAGTCACACCAGTCAGGGCTGAGTTAGTACCCTTTTCACACTCATTCACTCACTTACTCAGTTATGAATAACCAGTTATAATTTTCCCCCCAAAGATATAATGAAAAACTCTGTTAAAGGTACTGCTGAAATCTAGATACCATGTCTTCAGAGTTCCTCTTATTCACTAGTGTGATAATCCTATTAAAAAAAGGAAATTAGTCTGGGATAACTTCAATTTAGAAAATCTATTTAACACTTTAGTAATTAGGGCTTCTTTTATAAAGTACAAAGGGGGACTCCCTCCAAATGGAATTTATTTATAAAAGATTGTGTCTTTATTTTTACATGCTTAAACTTTAGTCACCTTCAGAGTACTCTCCATTTGGTGCAATACACATATTGAGGCATTTTTTCCCACTGCTCAAAACAGTTTTTGAACTTGTTGATTTCGATGCCATTTAGTGCTTTGGCCATTTTTTGTTTCACCTCTTCCACACTGGCCAAACATTTCCCTTTGAGGATATTTTTCACTGGGCAAACAAAAAAAGTTGCTCGGGTGAGGCTGGGTCAATAGGGGGATGGCATGGAGGTCATGCTGTTTTTTGGTCAAAAACTGCTGACACTCAGCATGGTGTGGGCAGGTGTGCTCATAAATCACCCATTGTGAAGTGGGAAAATGCACTGAAAAAGTCTTAAAAAAATAAAAACAAAAACAAACACCCAACAACAAAAACCCCCGTAACTCACTAAAGTCAAACGCAGCCTCTCACAACAATGCCAGCTGGTACACTAATACAGATGGGTTCTTAGGAACACTCACCTAGTGGGAGAAGTCTGTACTACATGCACCTGCCCTCCAAAAGGTAATTCCAGTTTTTGTTTGGAGGGGGGCCCCCTTTCATACTTATTTATGTACTTTTAACACCACTGGCCTTTAATAGTAACAATTTAGTGCTAAGGAGACTGAAAATGTGTGTTTTCCCAAGAATTAACAGTACCTAGAAAATACCTTTCTACACCTAATTTTAACATTAATGAAAAAACTAAATTTAAGTATCATAGTTTTACCTTAAGGCAATGTTTGGGAAACTTTAGATCATCAAGTAAATGTTAAAAATACACACATATATATACCATACAGTAGTATCATTTTTTACTGATGTAAAATTCCAACTTATTAATTGGTAGGCCACAGTTGTTAATCTCATGCATATTAAGATATGCTATGCCTGCTGGTGTGTCTCAGTGGACTGAGTGAAGGCCTGCAGACTGAAAGGTTGTCGGTTCAATTCCTGGTCAAGGCACATGCCTGGATTGCTGGCCAGTACCCATTTGGGGGCATGCAAGAGGCTACTGATCTATGTTTCTCTCCCTTGCTTTCTCCTTCCATTCCTCTCTCTCTAAAATAAATAAATAAAAGATTTAAAAATAATCGAGTCAGTGAGAACCAATAACTTTTTTGCTTACTCTAACCCAGCTTTTATATCCCAAATGAATTAATTGAATGTGGTTCTTTAGATCTTGTTCATTGTTTGAGGTATGAACAGATGCCCCCTGGATATCCTGACTTGAATTTCCTTCCTATTTCTCCTTACCCAGCTTCAAAACTCAAGGGTAATTTGGCATATAATTACTTCAATGGAGCCCTGGCTGGTGTGACTCAGTGGATTAAACACCGGTCTGTGAACCAAAGGGTTGCCAGTTTGATTCCCAGTCAGGGCAGATGCCTGGGTTGCAGGCCAGGTCACCAGTAGGGGGCACACGAAAGACAACCACACATTAATGTTTCTCTCCCTCTCTTCCCTTCCCCTGTCTAAAAAATAAAATAAAATATTTAAAAAATTAATTCAATGGAGAATAACACTGAGTCGAGCAATTTACCACAGCTTGTACCAGGGTAAATAAGATTAAACAGGCAAAAATTGGATTGTTTCATAAAAGAACCTATATTTGATTAAAAAACAGTTATACTAAAATGTATGATAAATGTAAATGCAATGATGCAGAATGTAAAAGCAGCATTAGTTTAGAAAGAAGTATGCAATAAAAATTATATCTTCCTCTGTTGCTCTCTTACATTTTGTGACCTAGTTGGCAGTTCTGTTCTTCAAAATGAAAACAGAGCTTTTAGAAACTAAAAGAATTACTATAGCAGAGTTATGGTAAACTTTCTCAAGATTATCCACTCCCCATTTCATTCTCACATACTAGTAATGTTTACTTCTTAAAGATTTGTTTTTAAATAAGCAGCTTCCTACTGTTGCTCATTCTGTTCCTAATAGCTCTTTTGTGAGAATCATCTTGGGTATTAGATCTTTCATTCTGAATATGACCAGTGACAGCAATTAGGAGAATAAATGAAAAGTCTTTATTTCTAGAAAGGGTAAAAAATTTCCTGCAAACCCACTTGATAACCATGAAAGAGGGTAATATGGGACCCAGTTCCTCAGCAAGGAAGAAGGCTGTACTATCTTTGGCGGGAGAGAGGGATGCCAAAGGTATTGAATGTTGAACTTCAATTAGGCATCAAAAATAAATTCTTCCCTTTTTAAAATTGTAAACAATTCTATAACATTTATGTTTATCTTGGAAAACTTACGTGAATATACTGATAATATAAATTCCTAGCAGTGTATCAGAGAGTATATCTGTTTTATACTTTGATAGAGATTATCAAATTGCCCTCCAGAAATCATAGCAATTTACACTACTACCAACAGTGCAGGGGAATGACTGTGCCAGCACTAGGTATCACACCTTTGTACTTTAATTTATCTGATAAGGAAAATAAGATCTCATTTTAATTATCAATTGCACTCCTTTAATTATGGGTAAGGCAAACTTGACCACGGTTTGATGTAACTTGACCATACATATTCCTGCGAACTTCTTTGAATTTCCTTAAGAATCTCTTCCCTGAAGTTAGAATCAGAGCATAATTAAAATATGCCTTGATTTTTCAAATTAGACAATGTGCATGAGGAGCCACCAGGAAAAAAAAAAAGACAACTTGAATTACGCTTCTACACTTCTCAGAAATGATCCTTTATAAATCTTTCCTCACAGATTTCCACTGAACATAAAATATTTTCCCACCTGAATATCAAACTAAACAGTGTGTGTATACTCTACTTATACTCAGACTTCAAACAACCACACTTTTCATTAAGAGCAAGTGAGAATTAAAGGGCATAATCTAATCACAGTTCCTGGGCTTATACATTTCAAATTTTCCTACTTTGTCTTTCAAGCATTTCCTCAAGTGTTGTTTTTTTTTTTAAATGAGGCTTACACTTACTATCACATTAAAAATGGCAGTCTACCCCTACCACTTCCAAGCTCCCTTACCCAGCTTTGTTATTTGTATAGCCCATCCTTCTCTAACATATTTCACAGTTTATTAGGCTTATATTTGTTGTCATCTTCCCCAACTAGAATGTTAGCTGCATGAGGGCAAAGAATATGTCTGTATTATATAATGATTTAAGCCCATCTCAAACTCTAAACCCCAATAGAGAACAGACTCAATAATTTGTTCAATGAACAAATGATTGGTTTATACTACCCTCTGTTTCAGATAGAATGTATTGGATCTGGCATTTATTCATTTCTGATATGAATTAAACTAATCTATGACAAATGCATTTAAGTTTTATGTTAGAGTTCTTGCCCTTTTTCCCTCCATCACTCTTTAGGGATATATCGTAATACATTTACATGAGTTCACTGATTTTAAAGAGGAGTTGAAGGCATTTTGAGTACTGAAAGTAGGGAAACATTACAACTTGAAACAGTCTCTTGATGTAGTGTTGTATACATCTCATCAAATCACTATTCTAGCCCCTTCCTTCCTTCTTCCCATCCGTCCGTCCGTCCATCCATCCATCCATCCATCCATGGAACATGGGGTCTAACCAAAGAAGGGAGACACATCTAAAAAAAATATTTTCAACCCTGGCTGGTGTGGCTCAGTGGATTGAGTACTGGCCTTTGAACCAAAGGGTTGCTGGTTTGATTCCCAGCCAGGGCATTTGCCTGGGTTATGGGCCAGGTCCCTACTTGTGGGCAGGCAAGGGGCAACTTGTCAATGTACCTCTTGCACATTGATGTTTCTCTCCCTCTTTCTCTCCCCTCCCCCTCTCTCTAAAAGTAAATAAATAAAACCTTATTTTTTTTTCCTTGTATTGATTTTAGAGAGAGGAGAACCAACTGAGGACTGAAGCTGTAACCCAGGCACTCGCCCTGACCAAGAATCAAACCCATGACCTTCGGTCTGTGGGGTGACATCCAATCAACTGAGTCACAACGGCCAAAGCTATTTCTTTTGAATGGAATTCAATTAAAAATAAATCTTACAATTACAAAATAATGTGGCAGACCTTTACATTGTTCCCATGGGATTTGATACTCTGAGCCCTATAGAATGATAAGATTTAGGTTAAGCAGCAGTCTGAAGGTTTAGATGTGAGGGGAGTTTTATTTTATCTTTCAAAAGTACACTGTTGAATAAGGTAAATAACGCTATTCAAAAGACACAGCATCTAGAAATGACCAAGTGACTACACATTCATTTTCTAAACTGCCATTGTAAATGCTGGGCATTTATACAGAAAACCTAGGCAATGTCAACATTGCCAAGGAAATATCTGGAATATGTGCATTATATACATAACTAACATATATGTGATGTTGCAGGGTTATTATGGAAGGATAAAAGGAATTACTTATTTTTAGAACTGGTCCACATCTGGGGTTATTATAATCTTATGTATTTAAAATATAGGTATGTCACTGGCCAGGTAGCTCAGTTAGTTAAGAGTATTGTTCTAATACGCCAAGGTTGCAGGTTTGATCCCCAGCCAGGGCACATACAAAAATCAACCAAGGAATGCATACATGAGTGAAACAACAAATTGTTTCACTCTCTGTCTCTTCCTCTCTCTAAAACCGATAAACAAAAAAAATTAAAATATAGATATGTTCAGTATTTATAAAATGGGTTCTATAGTGTT
The DNA here is from genome assembly GCA_004024845.1 of Tonatia bakeri. Lineage (NCBI taxonomy): Eukaryota > Metazoa > Chordata > Mammalia > Chiroptera > Phyllostomidae > Tonatia > Tonatia bakeri. The sequence continues at coordinate 71,092 of PVIA01007222.1, forward strand.
CCACTTTTCTAATTTCCCAGAATGGGATTTTCCCTTCTTAGTGTTTCCTGGAAATGGTCATTCTGTAGTTTAAATGAACTCTTCACAAAACATGTTGCAATTTCATACAAAGAGGTCACAGGTGAACCTCAATCCAGAGCAGTTTGGTATACTTGGATAGTCTTTTAAGAACTCCAGATGCTGGAGGCAGTATGTCATTTCTGAACATTTTAAACATTGTTTCAACGAGAGTATTTTAGTTCACCAGAGTTGATAACAATTTGAGCCAAGAGAGATGTGGGGAGGGAAGCAAGGACACAGTTTAGTCTACAATCATTTACTCAGGCACTAAGGATTTTTTTTTAAAGCAAATTTTATCTTCTCCTGAATTAATGCAATCAATGGAGAAAAAATAAAATCAACTAAGAATGTTTAAAAAATGTTTTACATTTCCCCCCTCCCTTTGGACTGTCAATAATGGAGAAAAGGAGTTAACTTCTGTTTTACTATCAGTCTCTACCCCAATATCCTTTTAGCACTCTCCTAAGAATTCTTTCCTTCTGACTAACCCATTCAACCTGGGCTAGCATTCTTAATAAAACATAGATAAGTAAACTGACCTTTTATAACCTCAGAATAAGCGGAGATGTGCTATGATTTAAAAATCCAAGACACAGAACAAACAACAGAAAAAAAGGGTACAGATTAGAGGCACAAATCTGTTAACAAAGTTGGCATTTAAATTACCAACCACAACGGATAAGAAAGTAATTTAATATCAGACTTCAGAGTAAAAAAATCTGTTTGGATCTTAAATTCAATGGCTTAATAGCAAACAACATTAATGTACATTTTAGAATCAGATAAAACTATAAAGAATCTGCTTTGCTTTAGCATTTATCTCTTAGAAATATCTATGCATCATTTATAAAATCAACTCTAAAAAGCATGGTAAAATCAGCTTTAGGCTGTTTTCTACTCAAGAATATGGATGAAACATGAGGATGGTGGTTATGTTGCATAAAGTTGGATTATCCTCGATCCAGTTGTATTTCTGGGACCTGTTTTGCTGATCTGGAGACATACAGCACGGAGATATGTACATACACTGTACAATTCCGAAAACTGCCAAATCTTTGGGAAAAATACACCGAAAACTAGTAGCTCAGTGGTAAGAACTTCTTTGTAATGAGAGAAATATTTCAAATGGCGCTAATCCAAAGTCTTATTTGTTCTCCATGTCTGGCACCCTCAGATTTAACCCAAACTTTCCCAAGCTGCAAAAGCCAAACCAAACTCTTTTGTTCCTTGAAAAAAACACTTATTTTCTGATAACTATTTAGCCTGAGTGAGGATAACACTGACTGCACTGAAGCAGCTCGTCATACAGGAGAGTGGGGGCACTCCAGTATGCTCTGAGCATGCCCACACAGCCAAAGATCTACTCTGTACATTCTGTCCAAATAGCTATGGGTAAAATGAACTACTAGGAAACACACAGCATGCTTCTCGATTATTTCAACTTCACGAGTCAGTCCCAAAATAGCACATGCCCGTTGCTGAAATCTATTGCTGAAAAATGCTAAGTTGCAGCAGCTCAAAGCCATTTCCTATGTCTGTCTATTCAACCAGCCCCCACTTAAAGCTGTAGAATTATAGCATTAAGTAAGAGGTTAAAGAAAAAAGACAGATACACACACATATACAACATACGGTTTCCGAAGAGAGTGAGGGTTCCATGCTTGTGAGGAAGGAGGAGGAGGAATATGCCGAATAACCCTCGGGTTTCTCCCAGATTTGAACATGCTGTACTGTGGCAGGAGGTCAGCAGAGACTGACTCCAGCCCTGTGAGGCTGAATTCTACCCTGACAAAGCAGTATCACTGTAATATGAAGCAGGAGGATCCAGGGCATGTTGGCCGCTGTACAGAATGGCTGTTCTAGAAAGTAATGGCAATTCCAAAACAAGAGATCTCTGCTGTCACATGAGGTGATCTTCAGCCTAGTTAAGCAATAAGCACCAAAAATAGTTTGAATCCCAAACATAGGCAGCTCAAAATATTAGAAGTTAGGAAATAACCTTTCTCCCTGAATCTATTTTGTGTCTGGAGGAAATAAACAGGAAATAAAAAATTTGAAGAACTTGGTTAATTTGATTTGTATCATATATAATATACTGATTCTAATCTGAGATGAGACACAGTCTTCCAGCCACTGTGACTTAGCTAAAGAACCCCAAACGTTCTGTGCCTTCACAATAGAGCTGGGAGAATAATCTTAAAAAATATTTTTGGCAACAGAAATGCCAGAACTGAAGATACAGTAAATAATCTCATTTCTCACATATATCCAAAAGGCAAAGGTTGCTAACAAACCTAACGCACATTATTGTTTCTTTTTAGATCAAGAAAGTATGTAAATGTACTAGTAGAAATTACTCTTTGAAATTAGGGAAACCCTAAAAAGGTCTTAAATAGGAAAAGGAACCAGAACATGAAATTTCTGTCAAGAGAAAAACATAGGGCAATGAAGATTATCCATGACTTTTGTGGTTCCCCTTATATTATGAAAGTTACCATATACTCTAGACCAAAAGTGATCCAATCTTTTTAACAAATAAAATTTAGCTATGAAACAGCAGTAAACGCAGGATATGGATATGAAACAAAAACTCCATGACAGCACAACAGAAAGGTAAACTTATAAGTTCAAATTTTAAGTGAACTTATCCTGAAAACTGAAATATCCTTATAAAATTTATCCTGTCATACAACTGCTTCAAAAAAAAAAAAAAAAAAAAAAAAAAAAAAAAAAAAAAAAAAAAAAAAAAAAAAAAAAAAAAAAAAAAAAAAAAAAAAAAAAAAAAAAAAAAAAAAAAAAAAAAAAAAAAAAAAAAAAAAAAAAAAAAAAAAAAAAAAAAAAAAAAAGGTCTGTCAAAGCTCTCTGCTACTTATGTGAAAAAGTCCAAACAACTATGCCACCACACAAAGGGAGTAATGATCAGGTCCCTGCCCCACTGCTCCCAGTGTGTTTCCCCTGTCTTCCAGTCACTGAACTACCCATCAGTGCCATTTTACATGCAAAGAAATGGAATAATAGAGAGGTCAGTAACATGGCCAGAGTTCTATGGCTACATGGCAGGTCTGAGATGTAAAGCTGCACTATACAGCTCAGGCTCCACATGTGGTAAGAGTTCTATCTTTAAGGAATCAGTGGAGACAGAACACAAGTACCTATAATGTGTTCAGGAGAAGTGAGGGAAGTGTATTACTATGCATTGGAAGAAGCCTCAAAGTTAAAGAACTTGAGCTGAGCTGTTTATTCAAATATTTAAGGAGCTGTTCTGGGCTCTAGAAAAACATCAGAGAACACACAGATTAAAAGCCTTACATTCTAGCTGGTAAAGACAGTCAATAAACATAATAAATAATAATATATTCATTGGTGATGAAGAAAAATAGAGCAGAATAAAAGGGCCAGAAGATGATAGGATCTCTCTGATAAAGAAATAACATCTGAATAGAGATCTGAATAAAACCAGAAGGGTATTCCAGGGAGAGATATCAAGTTCAAAGGACCTGAGATAGGAATGGGTTTGGAGTGCACAAGGCATGCCAAGGAGGCTGAATGGACAAGGGAGGGAATGACAGAAAATAAGGACAGAGGTTTTTCTCCTTTCCTGCCTCTGCTGGATTACTTGAACTTTTTTTCTTTTTAAGGATTTCATTTAAATTTATTTATTGTGTTTTTGACTACATTTTTTAATGAAAATTTTTAAATGGTTGCTCTGGGGATCACAACATATGTGTTTAGCTTTCAAAGATGTAGAATCATTATTTTACCACTTCAAATGGAAGATACAAACCTTATCACCATTATAAGTTCTTTAACCCTCCCTCCATATATATCACATTTACATATACTGAAAATCCTATCAACAATGTTATAACTTTTTGCTTTCAGCTGTCAGTTGAGGAATTCAAGAGAAATATAAATCTTCACTCAGATATTAACAATTCCTGTTACTCTTCCTTCATTCCTGATTAATTTTCCTTCTGTCCTAAGAACTTGCTTTAGCAATTTATAGGATGGTCTACTGACCAGAAATTAGTTTAGTTAGCCTTCACCTGAGAATGCCTTTATTTTACCCTCACCCCAAAGTATATTTTGCTAGATATAAAACTTAAGCTCATGTCCTGTCCCTTCCTCCTACCACTTTAAAAATGTGATTCCACTTCCTTCTGTTCTCCAAGATTTCTGATGAGAAATAAGCAATTGTTTGAATGATTGTTTTTATGTAAGCACTGCAGCATTTCTTCCTGTTTTCAAATATTTTTTTTGTCTTTAGTTTTGGTGTTATGATCATTTTAGTTACAGTATATTTGGGCGTAGGTCTGTCTTTATCCTGTTTAGGCCTTTCTGAATCTATAGGCTTACCTCCTTTGCCAAATTAGAGGAGTTTCCAAGTATTATTTTTCAAATCAATTTTCTGTTCCACTCCTTTACCTCTCATTCTGTAACTCTGATGACATAAATGTTAGACCTTTGTAATTGCTCCACAACTTGCTAAGTTTCTCTTCAACAGTTTTTTTCAATCTTTGTTTTCTCCCAGATTGGACAATTACTATTTATCTATCTTCATGTTCATTGACCCTTTTCTCTCCTTTTCTGCTACTGATCCCATCCAGTGAATTCTTTTTCAGTTATTGTGTTTTTCAGATCTACAATTCCCACTTGGTTCTTTATATCCTTTATTTCTTTGCTGAAACTTTCTTTCTTTTATTTCAAGAGTGTTTACCCTTACTTGCTGGAACATTTTTATGATAACTGCTTTAGAGTCTCTGCCATACACTTACGTCTGTTTTCTTGGCACTAGCATCTTTGACTTTATCCACGTGCATTAATTTCCCTGTTTTTTTTTTGTTTGTTTGTTTTCAAATGCCGAGTAATGTTTTATCTTAAAATTCTATGGAGAGTTTTTATTTTAGCAGGCACTCAAGCCAGTTCTCTTTAGGCCGTAATTTCTAACTGGCCTTCTGTGGACTGAGGTTCCTGAAATTCAGTTAAGTTTATAGAACTTTTGCAGTGCTATTTGGATCTGTCCCACACGTGCACCACCCTGTTGCCAGATGGGTACCTGGGCAGTGGGGTGACCTACATTTCATTTTTTGAAGAGTAGGTATGTTATTTGGGGCTGGTCTTATGCATGCACATCACATGAGTAAGCCAAGGAGTTCGTAACAAAATTTAAAGAGTTATTTCCTGTGCTCCTCCCTCTCACAATCTCCCCAGTTATTTTCTAGTTCTCTAGGGTTCCTCTTTCCTGTCAAGCCACAAAGCTGGGGCTTTATTTACTTGATTGCTATACAGTTTCCATGATAATGCCTTTATCCAGAGTCAAGCAGCTGAAGGAGAAAAAAAAACAGTTGGGGTTCATTCCACCTTTTTTGGGATCAAAGCTCCACTAATCATACAGAAAGGTTCCCTGCTCTCACCACTTTAGGCTCCTGACAAACCCCAATGTGCTGCCACCACAGAATTGCTTGAGATTTATGGTGGAAGAGAATAGAAAGAAAAAAGGAAAGTAAAAGGTTTCTGTACTTTGCTCTGAACATTAGAATATCCCTTTCTTATTCTTTGCACCAGACCTGCAGTTCTCTATCTACACTTCTGGATTTTAAACTGTGATGAATTCAGGCCTAGGGATACCAGAGAGGGAAAAATGATAAATTCAACCTTAGTTCCATAGTTCTTCAAAATCTGCTCTTCTTTCCTAATCTATCTGTTACAATCTACCTTTCTGAATCTTCAAATTGCTGCTCTATGCCAGGTTTTACAGCTGTAGTTAATGCGAGAGACCAGGCAAAATGTGCTCACTTCACCTTATCCAGAATCAAATAAGCCAGTAAGTGTTGAGGTGGTTTATTACACAGCAATAGATAACTGGAATACAGCTCAAGAAGCAATCATTTAAATGCAATATATATGAAATAACACATTCTTTGCAATATTTTTTCTAGAAAAGTCACCAGATAATTAATTATAAGGTAGTGGCTACAAATTCAGTAGTGGAATAACCTCTGCTTTCTTATATTGGCTCCTAAGAAACAGATTCAAGTTTAATTATTGGAGTAATCAAAAGGATAGCAATAAAACCATGAAGCTTATTAATTAGAAGTGGGTTTATTCTGCTGTCAGATGTAATTTGTCAATAAAGATCCTGACATCTCATTCCTTCATGTCCTTACTGATCACTGGTCAGAAGAGTTAAGAGAATCAGGGGCAGTGGGAGAGGGCAATGGAATAACGAATTTGGAAGTCAAAAGAGCCCTATGGAAGTATTTTTCCTTAGTTATTCTTATCTAAAATTCCTAAAAGAAGGGTTTTTTTTACACTACTGAAAACAAAGTATTTCAACAGCAAGCAGCATTTCATTCAGAATAGCCTACTGTTTGCATAATCAAACAATGATTTTTCATAAGCTTTGCCCAACATAAGCCAGTCACTATGAAAAAACTAGCTGTGTAGGTATCATTTCACACCCACACACAGGCAAAAATTTCAAGTGGCTGTGAAAGATGCAGAGCAATGGAAACTTCTAGACATTGTGATGGGAATTTAAATTTGTACACTCATTCTGGAAGCAATTTGGCAATGCCTTGTTAAACTGAAGATAAATATACTGTTAAACCCAGTAATTTTACATTCCCAGGTATATACTTACTTGTACACACATACACACACAGCAATAAAAAGCTGTTTAAGAAGGAGAATCAGGGGTTATGAAAGTTTAAGTAAATTTCAAAAGTATGCACATGAGAGAGTGACTGAATGCGAGCATGTGTGGAGAAGCTGATGAGCAGGCTAGCTTCTGTTATATCCTAAGTAAGGATTTCATGAGCAAGGAGAGCTGGAGCTATGGCCTTCTGCTTTCCTGAACACCATCTGCTACAACATAGTACACAGCAGGTTATTTGGCACATATTGCAGTGTGGCAGTGATTTTACTCAACGATGGGAATACGGTCTAACATGTGGAGGTGCTCTTGAAACCTTTGGGAAGAGTAAGACTAGACTCAGCAACCTAGTGTTGCTCCTGTCTGCAGAACTCATGTGGTGTACTATGAGCAGAAACCAGTTTAATTCATTCTATACTTTGTTCTGTTAGCTCTAATGTGACTTGGTGGGGAAGGAAGTTGGGAATATGTCTTTCTAACCTTATAAATGATCCAGAAGTCTGCAGGTCACCTGGATGGAAGCTGTGAATCTCTCACCAGGAAGCGTGAGCAGATAACATGCTCCTGGATCACCATATTCACTTTGTATCTACTAGCACGAATGACAAACTATTAATTCTACTGCTGACTCCTCTGCATCTGTTGACTGGCAGGACATCTGTATCCACTAGGTAGTCTGCCAGAATGCTACGCTATAGAGAAGAAAAGACCGCAGTGATAATTTTAGCACACCACCGTCTAATACTTTAGTTACTTATCTCTTAATGCTAGCAGTGTAATGTTGGGCAAAAATAAGTCTACATGATTGAATTACTGTGATGAAACTTCTCCTTTAAAAAATGAAGACTGCACTAAGTACTGATAACCACTCTTTTAAGTATGTGTGCCCCTTCTCTCTTTTAGCTTTCAAATATAAAAAATTTCAAATATACAGTAAAAAAAAACCCAACAGAAAAAATGCTATAATGAACACTCATGTATCTAACCACCTAGATTCAACAACTGTTAGCCTTCTACCATATTTCCTTCACCTTTACAAAAACACACACAGAGCTAAATCACTTAAGGGAAATTACATGTGATATTCCACACCAACATATTCAGCATGTATCTCTAAAATTTGAGGCCATTTCCTAAATAATTATCATCAAGCCTACTAAGCTTTACCTTAATTTCCTAACATCATCTAATAACCAGTGATATTAAAGGTTAAAAATGTATAAACTCCCAAACGATAGAGAATATAACTTTAATAAATACTTTTTGAAAAAAACATACAGGACGTATGAACTACTCACAACAGTTCTGGTGTTGCAAGGATCTAAGCCTATAGGCTGGAAACCATAGATCTATGATTGATGTCTTAAGCCAAGAAAAAAATCTAAACTCTAGAACTATACTTCTTTCTCAAAAAATTTTTTAATTTCCAGGTTTGGATCCTCAGTTCTAATGACATATGCATTACAAAAGGTACTTTTCTGCTCAAGTGCTTCATTCACTAGGAAAACTGAGGCCTGGAATGGACCTCTGTATATTATCACTCAATTCTATTATAATACCAGTTATTAATGAATAATCTACCTTATTTCAAAAAATAACTTGTAAAATTTATGTATGTTTCATAAACTCAATGTAAATTATAATTAAAAAACAAAATATATAATGGGGACAGAGTGACACATGATTGAATCAGAAACATAAACTACGACTACTTACTGCAACTGAGTTCTTTTGAATTTTCTGGAACTAAAGCAAAAATGGAAATACTCTGTATCTTTTCATCAATTGTTTAAAAAGTGCTTAAGAATTTATCAGCACACTTAACTGGAAAAGAAATTTGCATGTGGACTTTTTTTATATAAGAAAAACTGACTAACAAATGAAATCTTTATTGACTTCTACAAAAGATGTAGAAACATTCTTCATCAATGATTCTTACCCCCATCTACAACAAAACTCAAGGGCTTATTATAAAACCATAGTTCAGTGAGTGAGGTTCTACAGGAGTAAAATGAACACAGGTTCAGGCCTGCAGCTTTCTGATAATCTGATGTGATATTGAAGGAGGCCTGGAGGAGTACAAGGGATAGAGAGGTAGCATTCCCCTTAGCATATTGGTGCCATATATCAAGGATTTAACCTGGGTTTTTGACAGAAGTTGGTGAGCACACACTACAAGGTTGAAGTCACTGGGAAGTGGGTCTGACAATCGCTTGTAACTTCCATGGAGTAAGCCTATAAATATTTTTCCCAATTCCTTCACACTAAACAGGTTCAATGTCCCATGTTCACAAGAGGTGAGAAGTATGGCATCACCTTGTTAGAAAAAGCGGTAAAGGAAGAAAGATGCCAGAAACCTAGGCAGTCTAATTTTAGATTCTCCAGGCTTGCACACTACATAGGAGAGAGGTAAACAAGATTTAAGAATCATATGTTTGGTCTTCTTTTCCTACTCCCCATCATTTATTAAATATTCATGCACACACATGTGCATGCATAATTAGCACACAGCATTACCTTTCTCTCAAACAATGTTTCTCAACTCAACTGTCCTATTTCTGAATCCCAGTTCTGTCATTTCTGAGAAGTAGAACAGTATATATAAACAAAACAGCTCAGGCCTTTGTGACTCTGAGACTCTTACTTCATCTTCAAGTGTTTCAGACTGCCTCACATAAAGCATGGGCTCAATATACATGGTGGAGCACAAGTAGGTTTGCAATTGTTCATAAGTAAAATACAGTAACTAATAATCCAAGAATAAACTCCATGTTTCACATAGTCACAACTGTAACCCTATTTTTGCCACACCCTCTATGTTAGTTACCTTTCTCACACACATATCCATCCATCACACATCTATTCTCACAGACACAAATCACCATGGATTTCTATGCCAAAGTTGAGAGTCTGCAAATCAGAATTAGTGTTCAAAGTTCTTCCCCTGTGCCAGAGGATGATATCTCCAACAGCTAAACTCTATCAAAGAGAAGCAAGTCTAATAACAACTAAAGCTTGAACTTTGTACCTGTAATCAAGAAGTTAATGGCACAGGATAAATCAAGAAATAAATTTGTTCTGCTCCTTTCTTGTACTCTTTTTCTCATATATTAATTTTATATTCCCAAATAATGTTTCTCAACTTGACCATGAAAAGGAGAAGAAGAGTGCAAGGGACTGAGAGATCAGCACTATGAAGCACTCAAGAGATGTTTAGTTACATGACATTTAGAAATCAGCCACAGGCACCTTACTGGTGAGATGAAAAGGGTCTTCAAGGATATGAACATGAGAATTAATTCTAAGAAGTGACTGCCTTATGGTTCAAGGCAAAGTCTACCCATCTCTACAACTGTAGTATTATTTTGACCTTTTGTACTTACCTTTGCTTTCCACCTTGACTTCATTATTTCACTAGCCTTCTGTCTTCCCACGTTTCCTGAACAAAAATTTCCAAGACTCCAGCAAACACAAGGAGAAACTATTATACAACTGTGCTTCCTAACATCTAGCTGTTTCTGGGACTTACGAGTTAATCAAATGGATATACCTTTGACCTTAACATATGACAGTGTTCCACATCACCTCTGAGATCACCAATCTCAGGACTCATCAACCCTTTGGGAATTACATCTTAATCTTACATATGTCTAATCATTTAAATCTCACTGGTGCTACCCGACTCCCCCCCTCACACACTAGGATCTTTCAAACCAAAGTCAGGGTGGTACAAAGTAATCATGCAGAACTGGAGCAGAATAACTGCCCTACTTATTACTGACTGTATGACTTTCATAACCACTGACACCAGTTTCTTCATTATAAAAATAAGGATACAACACACCTTGAATTCTTTTGAGCACAGGCACACATACTATCAGCTGCTGCTGCTACTACTACTACTACTACTCTGAATTTCCACATTTCAAGCATAATTATCCCTTCTATGTACATGATTCTTTTAAAAATTTTTAAAGTAATTAATCTGACATCATCTTCATTTTATGAGAGAGGAGACATTTTATGAGAGAGGCCTGCACAAGGTCCCAAATATAGTAGGGCCTCAGTAAATGTCAAACACTATTCTGAAGGGTAAGTGACTTATATAAGGTTAAACATCTAAAATCAGAACCAAGGAATTCTGCCTCCTTCCAATATTTTGCCATTCAGTTCACTGCCTATACTGTGCTTCTGTGTTTATTTGGAGAAAATAAAATTATAGTTTTTATTTTTTACACTCTATCTCTCAACTGTTGTCTTTCTCTTACAAATTCACAGCAGTTTTGCATATTAAACTTCTCTCAAAGTTTCTCTATATACTTATCCTATTAGCTGAAGATTTCATGACTTAATTCAACAGAAGAGTTTGAGACCATCAGATCATTTCTGGATAGTCATCTACCACTACAACTTCACTCTCTAATTCCATGTTGTAATTAATTCCTTCAGGACAAATGTCTGATTTATTACTTATGGTTTCAACTGTCAGCCACATTCAAAGAACTCTCTCATCTAAACAACCTGACCTCACACTTTCTGCATAATAACCTAGAATGCTTTCATTCCTGCCATTCATATCTCTCCTTTTAAAACAATTGTTAAGAATCATTTCCTTTTGCCAAGAAAACTCAATGAAGAAAACAATAGTCTTTTCAATAAATGGTACTGAAACAAGTGGCTATTAACATGCAAAAGAATAAGGCTGACCCTTCCTCACATCATATACAAAAATTAACTCAGAATGAACCAAAGATCTAAATGTGAAAGTAAAGCTACACAACTCTTAGAAGAAAATATGGATATAAACCTTTGTGACCTTGGATTTAGTCAATGGTTTCTTAGGTATGACACCCAGAGCATAAGCAACAGCAAAAAAAAAAAAAAGGTAAAATAGGCGATCAAACTTCAAAGAACAGTATCAAAAAAGTGAAGACAACCCACATAATGGGGGAAAAAATGGCAAATCATTTTTCTTGTAAGGGACTTGACAGAGAATCTGTACAGAACTGTTACAACTCAATACTAAAAAGAAAACCCAATTTTAAAAATGGGCAAAGGACCTGAAGAGACATTTCGCAGAAGATACACAAATGGCCCATAAGCACATGAAAAGACACTCAATATCATTAGCCATTTGGGAAAGTGCAAATCAAAAGCACAATGAGATACCCCTTCATATGCACTAGGATGGCCTTGATACAAAAGACAAAAAATAACAAGAGGTGGTAAGCACGTGGAGAAATAAAACCTTCTTAGACTGCTGGTGGGAATGTAAAACGATGCAGTCCCTTTGGCAAACAGTCTGGCAGTTCCTTAAATGATTGATTATATACAGAGTTACTGTATGATCTAGCAATTCCACTCCTAGGTACGTGCCCAAGAGGAATGAAGACAGATGTCCACCTAAGAATTTGCACACAGATATTCACAAAAGCATTATTCATAATACCAAAAAGTGGAAACAACCAAATGGATATGGATAAACAAAATGTGATATATCCATATGATGGAATATTTGGCAACAAGAAGGAAATACCGATATACTACACCACCAATGATTCCTGAAAACAGTGTGTTAAAGGAAAGAATTAGTCACAAAGTACCACATGTTGTATGATTCCAGTTACATAAAATGTCCAGAACATACAAAATTTAGCTAAATGGAAACTAGATTAGCTGCTGCCTATGGCTGGAGAGAATGGGGGGACTGGGCAGTGATGGCTAACATGTGAGGGGTTTCTATTGGGGGTGACGAAATGTTCTGAAATCAATTGTGGTGATGGTTGCAAAACTGTGAATATAGTAAAAGCCATAGAATTGTACAATTTTAATGGGTGAATTGTATGATATGTGAAGTATATTGTAAGAAGCTGTTAAAACTTGTTAAAAAGCTGTTAAAATGTAAAAATCACTCCTCCATGTAATATTTCTAACAGAACCTGTTCTCTCCTCAGTCATCCCAATTCTTAAGATCAATACAGGCTGACTGCATAGATGTACTTGATAAGAAACAGATGGCAGATTCTAATTAAAGAGTCCTCATCGAGGACAGAAGAAAACAGAATGAATCCCACCCAGTTTTGGCACCAATTACCTGTAAAGACAAGTCTCACCAAGCCCCAGTTTCCCTAACTTTAAAGCCTCTTAAGATAAAATTCTGGGCTTACTCAACTCTCTTAGAACGATTTTCTTAAAATTTACACAAATTTGAACTTGGATGGAGGGTGTGATAAGGGATAAAGAAGGAATTAAACATTCCCATAAAAGTCTTTTCTAGAGAAGTGTCATCTGTACTCCATGGTATCTGCTTTGGTGAATCTGGAATAAAGAGCTACTCCTTTATATATTTATATGAAATATTCAGAGCAAAAAATTTAATTATGACATGCAAATACAAAGTCATAGTAACATTACACAAATGGCACTGTGGAGAATGTGTGAATGACAACAGAACTGAAAATACTTATAAAGCTGTTACACTGCACTGCACAATGGATTCTTTTGGCTAACGAAACATCTCTTCACCCTAAACAATGTATTATTATTTTCATTACAGATACTATTGGTAACCACCAAAACAATTGTGACTTTTTATGTTCCAGGTTCTTCATATACGTAATTTCATTCAACCCTCAAAATATCCTACAATATAGTTATTTATTGGCTTCACCTCAAAAGATGAGGAAAATTAAGGCTTAGAGATGGTAAGCACCTTGCTTACCTTTGCTATTCAACCTATCTTTGATGTTCTTACAGCTTGGCCTACCTAAAATGATAAACCAAATCACAAGGGAGATGCTTCATTGTATTCAACTGATCCTAAAGGAAACGTAATAGCTTCATTTTGTTCTTTAGAATCATATTGTAACAGTAGCTCAACAGAACTGGATGGCTTCTAAACTACAGATAACACCCACACAGTACTGCCTCTGGGTCTTGGCACCTACAGCTTTTACCCTACGGTGTTGTCCTACCTCTGTACATATATCCAAGATTACCGTGATCTTCAAGGCCTGAACACCATTGCCCATCTGACATTTTCTCTGAGTTTCGTTTGTGTAAATTCTCTTCCTCTTCTTAACTCTCGTAGCATTCATTTCATGAATGAATAATAAAATACTTATGCTATGCCAGATACTCTGATGGGCACTGAGTTAGTTTTAAGATCCATTCTTTTGCTATATATTACAGACCAAGGAAGTTAACTATGCATATTGCAGTTACTGTATAAAAACTTGCAAATAGGTGAATCTGTCTATAAATACACTGTGTTGCTAAAGAATAAATCCTGACTAACAGTTTCAAAAATAAAGATACTTGAAGGTGGGAGACATAGTCTTGAGTTCATTTCTAAACTCTAAAAAAAAAAAAAAAAAAAACCCACTTCACACTCACAACCTGGTTGCTATTTATTAACTCATTTTCCAATGCTAGTTTTTAAAAATACCTTCACTCTTTCACAAAACCCAAATAAAAGCTCCCCCCCATTTTGGTAGGCTTCAATCATCACGTTTCAGTTGTTTTTAAAAACAATCAGCTATAACAGCATCTAATGAAACTTCTCACAGTGAAAAGCCTCTTCAATTCTTGTGACACCAAAGGGTAAGACTTTAGAAGAGTTGCTTTGAAATGATCTAAGTTTCTAGATTAATTTGCCTACTATTGTACTCCATGTACCAAGTGAAGATGCAAGATGCATGCTTACACTGCTGGTAAGATATTTACATTTTACTATTTTACCATATAACTTTAACATTGGTACTAAGTAGTCGTCTACAAGTCAGAGAGCTCTTGTAGAAATTTCAGGGGATGATGTAGGAGGGTGGCAAAGAGGCTGGTTTGTTGCAGGAGTATAAACAACCAAGTATTTTTAAGTTGAGATACAACCCATTTATCTTCACCACTCTCTAAAGCACATAAAATAGCATACATATGTAACCTTACTATATTACTACAGAGAGTTTTATATATATTCAATATAATCCTCATAACAGCCATAGGAGGAAGTTATTACTACTACTATCTTTAACCCAAAGGTGAAGCTCAGAGGATATAAAACTTGCTCAGGGTCACGATCTAATAGGTAATAAAGAAGGGATTTGAAACTAGGTTTCTCAGCCTACAAAGGCTTCCTGAGTTTTTAACTACTTTTATAATAACTTTTGTTAATCACTTAGAATGTATCAAGAACTTTTAAGAAACTTTCCTATTATCACACAATAATAAAGGGAATAAAATTTCTTAGAAAACATGCAGTTCATTTTAATGTGCTAAATCAAATTAATGTAGATGTCATTGCTGGAGACACTGCATCTAGTAGTTAAATTCTTTTACTGAGGAGTACAAAAGCAAAAACACAAAGAGAAAACATTTTCCCAACAGTTTTAAACATGAACTCACATTTTCTGAAACTCTAATTCTGTAGCCTCTAGGACAGTGTTCCTGAGAGGGAG